>JAQGAO010008524.1:0-10315 GCA_034697705.1 Ommatoiulus sabulosus | reverse complement strand
ATTTCTCCACTTTAATCCTTTGGAATGTTCTTCGCAATCTTGGTGAACCTTGATACCAGGACCCTGGGTCCTGACAACAAATAACTATTTTATGATTTTTATAAAGTTGGCTTACTTTTTATTGGCCCACCCTGTATTATTATTGTCCATTTTAACCCTTTCGCTACCAACGGGTGATAGCTGGACACCACATACTGTAACTGCAGTTAGAACATTCGTAACCGAATTACAATTTTCTCATGGTTCCTCAATAAAATTAAAAACCTTACTTGAGAAAACGTCTCTAAATCCTGCAGACTCTGCTGACAACATACGAGTCAATAACAATAAACGTTAAAATCTCGCAGCTCGAAAAAAGAAATAGGAAAATAACAAATCCAGAAAAGCAAAGAAAGAAAACAAAACAAAAATTAAAAAATATAAAAAAAGAAATAAAACTAAAACAATTTTAAAAAAAAACCGACGGCCGGGCGACCGTTTGTGGTTTGTTTTACCAGAAACCGACGATGCTCGTCGTAACCGAAGCGTTGCCGAAAACTCCACAAGAGACGCCAGAGGTTAACTGTAAAAAACGTTTATTCTCAAAGGTTTATCATATACAATCGAACATTTAAGAAACGGGCAAAAAAAGGTTTCGCACCAAACGGTACGTGTAGCACCTTTCTCCATCAAAATCAAAGTCACAAATTGCGGTATACAAATCTTTGAAAAAAGCAGTATCTGAAAGAGTTAGACGCCAGCCTAAGCTTCTTCTAAAAAAACCTCTCGGGTATCACTCGACAGGGGCGGAAAAACTAGGCAGAAACATGTTTTCTTGTCGATCACGGCCGTATCGGGTCGGATTAGGAGCGAATTTTGCAAGAGCCAAACGCTACCGTTAAAACTCGCAAAATGCGGTTTCCGATTCCACGGCAAACGATCGGACCGGTCAAAAATTCGATGCAGCGCGTTAAATTAACTTCTTTTGGGTGCAACCGGTATCGGCTTCCATTTTTGCACGGTCAAACCTCGTTCAGACGAACTCCGAGGGAGGTCACAAATGAACACGATTTCGACAATAACAAACTGTTAACAAAACTTTAAATACATTGGTTTCATTTACCCAATCTCATCAAGAACACGATCGAATGACCTATACGTGAAATAATCCATTTTCGAAGATTGTTACAGGATTTGCTTCATTACGTTTTCTTTCCACAACAAAATGAGCCTCGCACGTCGAACCAATCCGTTCGACACAGGACGAGGACTGGAAATCGGTTCGCACCATCCCTCATTATCTCAACGAGTTTCGACCATATTCGTGCAGCCAGAAAACAAGGGATGCAAAAATGCTGGCTCGAGCCCATCGACTATCTGTTCGCCGAAAGAAATGAGAAATGCAACGAAATGACACCGTCACCGTTTAAATGGCAAGCTTTTCAAACAAACGAAACGAAAACTGCAACGACGCCAGCGAACTTGCGGTGCATCACTCGCGCCAACACGCTGGCACCGACATCTCGCCACGACGCTACATCTTGTGGCCGAATTAAACAGTTCACACGCCGATGTCTCCACACGTTCGAAACTGACTCTAGCTGCCGAGTAAGAAAAAATAAGGCAGTTATGGTAAAACGTCGACGAAGCGGGGTTCGCTCGTCGTCACGCCAGGGTCTTCTGGTCGACGAGACCCTGGCGTAAAGACGTGCCGGTAAGAAGGACGAACGAGCTTAGTAAAAGATCACAGAAGAAGAACAAAGAACAAATGCAATTTAAGTGCGACCCATCGTCAGGCTTTTTTTTTAACAATGCGTTTAACCAGCTTAACATTTTTTTTACTGGACGCTAAAAAACGACGCCGTCCACGATCGAGTCTCGCCGCGCGAACGACGCTGAATACATTTTCTCGGCGGTGAAGCGTTTGACTAGGGAAGCAAAGCCAAGGATATCCAGAAAAAAGTAGCTTGTGCAGCACCGCATTCGCGAACCTGGAACGGAAGTCGCGCTAGGAGGAAGGAAAAAAAAACGAATCCATCAACGAAATGTACGAGCCAATGTGGAAAAAAAAAATAGGCAGCAAAATATAACTGGAACCGTACTGGATCTAGAAGCAGAAACGAAGCAAGGTTTTGAGAATACTTTCAGAAAAGTGGGGTCGGCCGAAAATGCGACGACGACGATCTTACCTTTTCAGACCGACACCAAATCCGCATCAACCGCTCGCTGCTCCTCGCGCTCCTCGCCATCCGATACGTGGCCATTGCCGTTCTCCATAGAATGGTGCACGCCGTTACCGTTATGCACCCCGTTTTCGGCGGGGGCGTTCTCCTTGGACGTCGCGTCCAGTATTCCCTTCTCGTTGCCGGATTCCTCGACTTTGCCTTTGGTGGGCGAGCTTGCGGTGATGGTCGCCGCGGCGGCGCTCGGCGTCTTCCTGATAGGTTTTCCGGGCGTGGAAGTCTTCGGAAGCGATTTTGGAGTCGTTCCCCTCTCCCGGACCGATGCCACGGGCGTCTTCAAGGGCGTTTTCGCTTTCGTTGTCGGCGTCGATTTTGCCGTGCCGGTGCTGTTCGGCAAGGGTTTCATGACGGGCGTTCTCGGTTTCGGCGTGGTCTTCGTACCCACGGGGGGCTTCTTATCCGCCGCCGCTTCCTTGTTGTTCGGCGTCTTTGGAGAGGACGTGGCGACCGGGCCTTTGGTTCCGTTCGCATCCACCTTCACCGAACTAGACTTGGCGATTGAAGAGGTCGACACCCTCTTGGACACCACCGAAATCTGCTTGTTGACGGTCTCCTTGGTTTGCTTGACGTCCACCCGCGCAGAAGCAACCCGACCGATGGTGGTGGTGGTGGTTGTGGTTTTCACGACGTCCTTTTTGGCAACCTCCTTGACCGGTGCGCTGCTAGGTTTCGCGGACGGGCGAGACGTGACCGAGGCTGCGGTCGACGGCAACTTTCTCGCTGCACCCGCGGCATCTTTGGCGATGCCATTGGAGGTGACGGGAGCCTTGCCGAGCACGTTGCTCCGATCCTTGGACGCCTTGGCGGCAAGGGAGGCGCTCGCGGGTTTCCTGGAGGCTGGGTCGGATGGCGGCCTCGCCGGCGCCGCTCGTGTGGCGGTTGCCGCCGGTGGCGCGAGCTTTGGTTTAGTCGCCGCGACCTTTTTCACGGCGTCCGTGGGCTTTTTGGGAGCGGTGGGGACCGTTGAAAGTTTTGCCGGGGTTGTCGATGCTTTTGGCGCCGCCGCAGAAGGTTTGGGCGCTGCGGTCGAGGTGGTTTTCGGCGGAATCGCTCTGGAGGCCGTTCGCTTTTGCGCCTCGCTTGGTTTCGGGGCTCCGACCTTGCCTGCCGGAGAGGGTTTCTGGCCCGTAGCCGCCGGAGATGCCTTGTTTCCGATGGGTTTGGAAGCGACTTTGGCCGGGCCCTTTGTCGTGGGAACTTTGGGTTTGGCGGATGCTTTCGGTGCTTCGGATGGTTTCGGAGGCTCCGCGACGGAGGCGGCCTCCGAGAGCTCCGGCGCGAGCAGTGGTGACAGCTCGATCGTGGAAGCGACCTCCGATGCGTCGGGGGTTTTGGCGCATCCAACGTTCGATTCGTCGTACGAAGCATTGGCCGCCATCGTTGCTTCCGTTCGGCCGGTGACGTCTTCGGAGATCGAGGTCGAAAACGTATCTTCCGCATCAGCGTGTCCGTTCGAGGTCGGCAACTCTGCTACATCGACGAGTTGCGCTTCTGCGTTTACGATGGGCTTGATGAACTCCGCACCGTTCGATCGGTAGAACTTCCATTCTTCACCATCTTCAGACTCGTCGTCTACGACGTCGTCCGCGATGGAAACTGCGTCGGGAATGGCGTCCGCGACCGGAGGAGTCTCCACCTCCTTGGCGTCAAATTCCGGATGGGAGGACTTTGGCTCGGCGTCGGAGACCGAAGCCTCGGAAGCGAGCCCAGTGGAACTTTCCGAATAGTCGAATTTCACTTCGGACACCATTGTTTCCACGTTGGTGAACGCTTCGGTGGTCGAGGAGAGCGCGACGACCTCGTCGTCGTGCGTTTCCTCGCGGTCGACGGCGACGTTTTCCAATCCTAGAGAATCTTCCGCCGGCCTTGCGAGATCCGTATCCCATTTCGACGACGGGACGTCCGGAAGCTCTTCGAGTTCGGGGGAAGAAACGACTGCGTCGAGCCTCGCCCGTTCTTCAGAAACGAGGTTTTCCGGCTCAGACGGGCTCGGGTCGAATCTCAATTCCGGTACCGCGACGGGTTCTTCGACTTCGGGAGACGATGCCGCTTCCGCGATCACGTCGGGTGTCGAGATTTGAAGTGAATCGCGAGCAGATTCGATATCGGGTTCCAACGGACTCTGGTCCACGTCGTTCGACAGGTCTAATCCGTAAACGAGATCCTTGTCTGATAGTCCCCTAAGGTCGCCGGAGGGTTCGCTTCCAATGACGTTGCGCTCAAAATCGGAATCTTCTGGTTCGGGACTTTGGATGACTTTGGTCTCGTCGTCTGGAATCGAAAAGTCGTCGACGGGTGTTTTACTTCGGTCATCGGAAAGCGTACCTTCGCCGAAGATCTCGGTTTCGACGACCACGATCCCTGGCGATTCTGGAACGGGCGCGTCGATGCGAGGGACGAATTCTTCCAAAAACACTTTTTGTAGGTTCTCCTCGGATGGCACGAGCTCCGGGAAATATTCTTCGGGAACGTGTCTCGCCGGTTCGGGGCTCGGAGATGCCCCGTCGTCCTCCGAGCGTGTGGCTTCCTCGATAGGCACATGCCGGTCGCCGTCTAGCGAAGGAGAGCTGCATTCGTGCGCATCGGTTTCGCCGAGCCACGGATCGATGGCCCGTTCTTCCGACGAGTGACTTTCGGCAGGGGGCGCTGTGGGAACTTCCACGTTCCGTGCCGTTCGATCTTCGTGAGTGATCGAGGCATCACCGAGCTGGAGTGGATCCGGTGCGGTGGGGGAAAACTGCTCCACGGATCGGAGTGCGTCTCCCACGGGCGTGTACGGCTCGGCGTCCACGAACGCTTCCAAAGGCTGTGAAGGAAAGTGCGAAACGTTTCGAGTGAATTCGTCCACCGCGTACGTGCTGCGGTTCCCCATGACGAAGGGTTCCGCGTCGGGGGATAAATTCGATTGGAACGGTTTGATGGTATCGAAGACGCAATTGCGAAGGGTGCCGCTGTCGGCCGCATCGTCGGGCCAACCGGCCACGTTGTTCTCAAACTCCACGAGGTTTTCCACTTCGCTTTTTGTCTGGAATTCGAAAAACGTTCCGGTGTCGGTGGAAGCGTAAAATTGGTCGTCTGGCCCAAGCCGTTCCGGGCCAGGTCCTGGCTGCTCGTATCGGCCGAAGGGATTTTCGTACGGGGAAAAACAGCCACCGTTGTCCAGCGACTCTGCCGCGAAGCTGCTCGCGTCGCCACCGCCGCCACCCGTCTGTTGGCCGAGGTTAGCAGCCCCCCACCGTGGAACGAACTCTGGCGCGAAGGTGGGATCCAATGCCGGAAACGCTGCGTCATTGACCGTCTGGATGGAACTGGCGAGGCTCGTCGAGTGGAATTCGGCTTTAGCGAATTCGCTTCCAAGCGACTCAAAAGTCACCGTTTGGTTGCTCGATGGCAATGACGAATCACCGAACGGATTTCCAAGCGAGGGGGCGGCCGCGGAAACGTGGCTCGAAAAGCTCGCGTCCCGCACAGGAGACGAGGGAACGATCGAATCTCGGACCAACTCCTCAACATCACGAAGGAAAACGGCCAGAACGGTTATGTTGTCTCCGGATCCCTTTTCTTTGGCAACTTGCACCAATTTGGCAGCCACGCTATCGACGTCACCTTTTCGAAAGAAAGACACATTTAGAATGATCGAATGCGCGCACGAGCGGACGATGTCGACTTTTAAAAATAAAAACGGCACTGAAAAACCCCCAACTTTTTGCCGACGGAAAACTAACTCACCGTTACTTTCCCCCAAATAGGAATAAACTTGCTTGACGACGTCGTTGGGTTGAAGCACGTCCCAAAGCCCATCGCAGGCCATGATTATGAAGTCTTCGGTGCCGTCGAAACGAGTCACGTCCACATCTGGATCACTGCTGACGTAGGGCTTGTATTCTGCGTCTCCTGCAAACGAGACGAAGCGAGCATCAGCGCAGGGTATGGCCGAATGACAAAAGCCATCTCAACTTCCGATATCTTACCGATGGCTCGTGAGACCGCCAGCGTCCCGTTGACCCGCCACGTCCCGAAATGCACCACGCAACCGCCCAGTTTTTCGATTCTTTCTCTTTCGTCCTGCAACGTGTGGAAGCCAAATCTGAGACTCGCAATTCGTGTAAACGAACCGAAGCGGACGCTGCTAAAGATACCTCACCTCTCTGTCCGGTTTATGAGGCGTCATCATCTCGATCGCCGCACCGTCACGAACCAATATAGCCTGCGAATCACCCAGCCAGGCCAAGTACATTTCTTTGTCTCTCAGCAGGCAGCAAAGTGCCGTGGATCCACTTTTCAGACCCTAAATTAAAAAGTCGAGAAAGCATGTTAACCGTATTCAACCGATGGGACAAAAACTGCTCTCGGACCGAAAAGATCTAAGGGGTGCGTTGCGTTCCAAGAATGGAACCCTACGTCACCCTTTTCATGAGTGCATTTTATCTCCGCAAGATTGCTCGAAACCAAAACGAACGCTTTATGCGTTCGTGGCATTCTGGCGGGCTTAATGTTTCCAGATTTACAAATTTGCTAGAAATGAAAAGAAATCCCCGCAGTCACGATACCTCTCGAGCAGACTTTGAGATGAAATTCTCGTCGGTTTTCACGAATCCTTCCTTCATGGCCGTCTTGATGTCGTGCGGATAGGAAGGATGGTGGATGATGTTGTAGTGCAAATGGACGGCGGAGTAGCAGGCGGCACCCGTTCCGGCATGGCCGTCGAACACAGCGAAAAAGCTCGTTTGCGGATGACCCTTGAAAAGAAAAGTTGACAAAGGTTAATGACAGATGGAAGCATTATTTAAATTTCGAAACAATCCGACAAATCGAGCGAGGTGCGTGCAGCTGCTCGGCACGAACGCTCCAACTTGAAACAAAAGGCAAATTTGAGTCGTAACCCTCGTTCGGTCGAACCGACGACGGTCTCCGACAGATGGCAAATAGAGTTTCTCGCATGCTTAATGTTTCCAGAAACGCATGGCACGAGCATCGGACTAGTGATAATGCAAATATTTTTTCGCATAACGATAACACTCTTCAAAAATCTTTAGGTTTGCTTGCATGCACGCAGCCCAGCTGTCTTTTCGAGACAGGTGTGTCAAAATCATTCGTTTCCAAATATTGTTAAATTTCTTCCAACAAAATTTCTGCACGCTGATTACAGTCAGCGAGCATTGTCGCAACGGTTTAAGGCAATTATTAATGCGAGAAAAATGATTTTTGTCTCAATTTTTTAAAGAAATACACCTTATTTAAAAACATTTAGGAGCGGATTATGAAAATCATTTTTGCTAAATTGGAAAAAAAAATTGGAAAAAAAGAGAAGAAGTTTCAGTAAAAATTACTTTAAAATAACTTCACCGATTATTAACAACAATTTCAATAAACTTGCAAAGTTGCACGCATGCGTCTCTCTGGGAATCTCGGTTTCAAATGATCGACGCCAAGTTCGCCAACATCAGGAATCCAAACCCAATTTTAAAGGTTCGTAAAAACGAATCACGATTCCTATAACGTACAACATTTACAATTTTTAAATTCGAAACATTATAAAATTCGGTCATGTTTGAGAACCCAGGTAGAAAAATGACAAACCTTAGCGCCCAAAGTACGTCTTCTACACGACGACGTTGGTTGCAGAAGACGTACTTTAGACGCGAAAGTTCGTCATCGCTACGTTCGTACGGCATCCGTAAACGCGGGGGGGGAAGGGGGAGGCCAAACCACGAAATTCCTGGAAAGAAAAAATTTAAACGAGAATTCCCATTACGAAGAAAACTTGGGGAAAGCTGTCACGCATGCACCTTTCACCGAGTCCCTGATGCTCCCGGCCAGAGGTGTTAACGATCGAGTTATTTCTTAAGCCGGCCATACACGAGGAAAGTTATATCTGGAAATACGGCATGTTCAAAAAGCTGTTTTTTAGAATGTGAATTACGAGAAATGAAATGTTTTAATTTGACAATTATAAAAACATTAATGAAGTCTAATTACTTTTAGGTTGAAATTTTCCTTTTTTAAAAAGCCATGGTTAGTAAAATGCTCAGAAATATGCGCTTGACTTTTCGGACACGCCTAAAATTGCCAAGTTTCCAGATATTACTTTCCTCGTGTATGGCCGCCTTTACATCGTTCGCGTTTCAGAAATTTTCGGAAACGAGTCACATTCGAATAACCACCCACAACAATGCCGATTGCCGGCATGAAACTATTTCACATTTGCCCGACAACGGCAACGAATTTACCGATCACCCGGCATTTTCTCAAACAGTGTCATTTTTGAAACGTGCCATCGTTGAAGCATGCTGGTGAGCGACGTACTCTGATGGGGAAAAACATCCCCACCTGACGAATACCAACCTGAAGGCCGAACAAGATGTTCAGGTCTTGGATGACCACGTGCCTGTCCTCCATCGTCCGGCGGCTGTTCTTGATGGCGCACGAGGACACGGTCTCTTTACGACTGGCCAGCGCCCGCAGGTCATCTTCGGGGGCGTCCTGCCACTGCTGGCAAATGTCATGAACCTTGCTGACCACGATCCTCCAAAGATCGATGGGCTGGTAACCTAACGAGATAAATCGAACCCAACGTGAAGAATCGCCTGACAAAACAAAGAAACTACACTGGCAGACAAGGAACCCCGATATGAGAGAGGAGGGGATGGGGGGCAAAGGTGAGGGGAAAAGCACGGTGGTGCCAAGTACCTACCTAACGTGTCCGAATCCCCCACGTTCGTGTGACATATTTCCTTCAGGTTGACCGTTTTGATTTCGAGGAGCACATTCCTGGCGAGTGCCGCTGCCAGCGCTGAAGGACATTTCCTGCAAAACGATAACAAAAAACAGGGAGGATGAGCTCGCGATAACAATTTCAGAAAGCGGCTGCGAACTTCTATACTTATTTTTAACTTTCATCATCCACATCGCCAGGGATCAAAACGTGTATAGCGGATTGGGGATTTCCCGTGATGCCGTTTACGACACTCGACCATGATTCAATACTTCGAGTGCGCATGCCTCGATAAAAATTTACGTGAATCATACGTGAATAATTGGGAAATATTTTCAGATAAAAACGTCTTATCTAGCATTACCAACTAATACCAAGACATTTCAAAAACTTATTACAATTTCAAACAATCGCAAAATTCGTCGAACGCCTTTAATAAATTTCGTTATTCGTTTTGGAGGAAAAAAAATACATACATCATTTAACATTAATAAAGGTCATTTTGCGTTTGCTTACTTAGTTAAGCGAGTTTGGGATGCTCAGTTACGGAATTTCGCAACCTAACATTAATTACGTGTACTAACTTCATCAATTTTTCTACAAATACATCTCTCCATCAAGACCGGCCTCTTCACCGCCAGGAGGCCAACAAACTCCCGATAAACTAATAATTCTACCAACTTTATCATTATCAAAAGATTAATCCAATAACAGTTCCATATCGCTTTACAATCTGGGTAATAAACAGCGCAAACAAGTCTGGCTTTTGTAACGAGCTCGGCCCTCACACCCAATAGCTGCAGTCGCTTGACTTCTGGGATTGTCTCGCCCATTTGCATATTTGCACAATGTCGCTATTATCGGCCGCCTGCACGCTAGCCGATACGATGACTCACCGCCGAAACAAACAAAACACAATCACCTGGCCGAATGAACTGGAATCGAACCAATAGCAAGCTGGCGGAACGCCACCATGGTAAACAACAATAAATAAGTCGGCAAATTAATAATCACTGCAAGCAAGCTCGATCGCAGGATTGCTTTTTTTAAATGACGCCAGTGACTTCTATATAGTCACGAGATTGTTCGGATTTCGACGAACATTCACTTAATCCACTACTCAGTCTACTCTTATACAGTACATTGCACTGCGTATATACATGTACTGTAGTTTCGGACTTGCCGGTGGCTACCGAAATCGTTCTGCCACAGAACCTCTTCCGTATGTAATGTATGCAACCACGTTCCATGCACGATTAAAATGCTTTCAAAATGGTTGCTGCAATTCTTCATCAATACGTCTCATAGGGTAGGAGCAGAGTGAACCGATTTCAGATCAGCTTTCTGCCTCCGATTACTAGCGCATGCGCATTCGCAA
>JAQGAO010008523.1:0-10315 GCA_034697705.1 Ommatoiulus sabulosus | reverse complement strand
GCATGCGCATAAGCGCGTTCACGTGACTTTAAGGTAACGGTAACTCTTATGGGAGCCTTGCTAAATGTCCCTATTATGTACAAATTATGCTTTCTATTTTATACGGAGCGATTTAATGATGACTGATTTGTTCATAAAAGAAATATTCTTTGCAGTATTAACGAATGTTTAAACTGCTATCTACTAAAACTTAAATTTAAAATTAAAAATTGTTGAAGAATTTACAAAAAAATAAAATATTAAAATCAGAGTTAAAGATATTAACTTTTAGATGTTCACTACATTTTTAAATTGGGTAATTTTTCTTATAACGCAGTTGTTAACAACTTTTCGTAAATTATTGACAAAAATAAAACTATATCTTAAGTTAGACAGATTTATATAACAAAAATCAAAATGATATTATAATTTTATGGCACGACTATAATCTGCGTTAATCATCTAGCTAATTAAATTTAATTAGCTAGACCCGCGTCTATAATATAAGTTAAAACTCTAGTTTCAGCATTCAATGGGTACGAGCAAAGTGAACTGATTACAGATCAGCTTTCTGCCTCCGATTACTAGCGCATGCGCATTCGCAAAAATCCAAGCCGAGGCAGGTTTCGATTTTCAGATTTTCGTCGCCATTTTGAAGAAGTCTTTCAACATTCTTTTTCTGAATTCGGTAACTGATGTTTCAGGCACAGAGTGGCACCTAAGTGGCACACGGATCACTATTGGTCGAAAATGGCGCCATGCACGATACGTCTGCTAGAGAGAGCACGTGCGTTTCACTGGGCAGTAGGCTACTGTTGTTTCTCGGAGCCATCGTAAGTAAAACACGATGGCTCCTAGAAACAACAGTACAAGATTTCCGAATATTTGTAAACATAATGAGCCCAAAATTCGTTTCTTACACAACCTAAAGGTAATTTTATACAACAAATTTATATTGAACCATGCGAAACGGATATCGCATTTTATATCAATTGCGTGCGCACAAAAATTCGGATTTGTGCATTTCGTTTTTATCTATATAAAAATGAAATTTTGTGCATTTCGTTTTTATAGATATAAAAACAAAATGCACAAATCGTATTTATATTTCGTAACCTCTCACTACACTAGCTTCGACTGTATAACCTATGTAGCATAAAAACGTGTCCTGCGATCAAAATCAGATGCGAAACAATAATGCGCATGAGCATGAATGATTTCCGCCGGATGTTTCAATGATCCGCAGGATGTTTCACGTTGAACAGCGCATGCACTGACGTCACCAAGCAGACTGAAAATCACGCTGATATCAGTCCACTGCGTACACCTAAGCTCGAAAAAAAGGTAGCTGAAAACTGACAAAATCGGATCTGAAAACTGCCTCCGAAAAATCAGTTCACTCTGCTCGTACCCAACGGTTGTTTCTCCCAGAACCACTTGTGGTAACAGTTGTTGCTTCTTAGCAACTTTGAGGAACAGTGGTTTCTCCAAAAACCACTTGGTGGAACAGTTGTTTCTCCAAAAACAAATTTCAGGAACCGTGGTTTCTCCAAAAACAAATTTCAGGAACAGTGGTTTCTCCAAAAAACCTTTCAGGAACAGTGGTTTCTCAGTCAAAAAAACTTTCAGGAACAGTGGTTTCTCCAAAAACAACTTGTAGAAACAGTTGTATCTCCAAAAACAACTTGTAGAAACAGTTGAATCTCCAAAAAACAACTTGTAGAAACAGTTGTTATGATAATAAGGATCATTGCTAGAATGTTTGATAATCATTGAAATAATATCCAGTTATGTAAATGTCTTTGAAGTTGTAAAAAAATCTGACGGAAAACAACAACACGTGATATCGAGGGGTTTGGCTGACTGACCCTCCCTGAATAACAATTTTGTTTTCATCTTCATGAACTGCAGTTAAGAAAAACAAGTTTCAACATCTGACAAAAAAAATGGTAATTTAGAATCAGCTAAGAGAGAGTGAGAGACGTGGAGGCCTGTCTGACAGCAGCATGACTCCAATGACCTTGACCTTTATAATTGACCCCCAACGGTATTTACTCCTCCGAGCTAGCGAATCTGGAAGCAAAGTTCGTTCACTCGACAAAATCAAGTTAAACGTGGGTGTCATGCAGGAATGAAATACTAATAAAAATCTAATAAACATTTTGAAGGCTAGTTAGTCTGTTCTTGGGCTTGGCTCCTTCCAGAAAAAATTTCCATGACTTTTCCATGACATTGGATTTAGATAAGATGATAAAAACAAAAAAAATCAATAAATACTTCGAAGGCTAGTTGACTCGTTCTGACGTCTTCATTGGTAACTTGAGAATTTTCCACAAATGTTGTGTTCGAAGTTGTAGTTTAGTGAAGGACACGACCGAGCAGTTATCAAGAAACATTTATCCAAAGTGCCAATTAAGTTTATGATCAGCTATAATTTATAATAATTTCGATCGGCAACAATGATCAATTACTCCGTCACTGAGAATCCGTATATTTTATTGTAAATCAGATGACAAATCCTCCTTGGTTCGGCCAAGAAGTTGGTTTGATCCAATGTTTGTAGACAGCTCGAGATGGTCTAAGATTTCCAGAAAATTCTGCTCACTTATCTGTTAACATTCGTTTGTTTTAGGATTGGTGTTGGGTAGCCTGATCATCGAAGGCAAGACCAAAAAAGTGCTGGATCTGCCGGAAAACCCGGGTCAGGTGCTTCTGCTCTCGAAGGATCGCATCACTGCCGGAGATGGCGCGAGGGCACATGACTTACAAGGGAAAGCGGTCATCTCCAACGACACGACTTGCAAAGTGTTCGAGTATTTAAACTCTGTCGGTGAGTTGCTAATCAGTAATGTCTTACTCCACACTCTGTAAATTGTCAGACCTATTGTCTGCAAGATGCATCGGCACCGGAGCAAATGCTCGCTTTCGTATAAATAATCATTGTTCATCAACTTTGCAGGAGTTCAGAGTCATTTCATCAGACGCAATGATGAAAGCAGTTTCGTGGCTCGTAAATGTGCGATGGTGCCCATTGAATGGGTGACCAGGAGGATTGCCACCGGGTCCTTCTTGAAGCGGCACCCAGGAGTGCCGGAGGGATATCGGTTTGCGCCGGTGAAGCAAGAAACATTTTTCAAGGTACTCATTTCGGTTCGCCCAAGAACATTTTGCGCTTATGAAAATCAAGGAAACTTGACCATACCTTCATTTCTGTTTTCATTCAGGACGATGCCAATCATGATCCTCAGTGGTCCGAAGAACAGCTCATTTCCGCAAAACTGAAAGTCGGCAATGTTGTCATCAGCAGGCATCATGTCGACATCATGATGAGGACCTCTGCTTGTGTTTTCGAGATTCTCGAGCGTGCTTGGGCTTCCGTCAACTGCGCTCTGGTAGACATGAAGGTCGAATATGGCATCGACAGCGAAACTGGTAAGATAAAACACGTATGAAAGGCATGAACCGAGGCAGAAATACTCATTTTTTTGAAATATCAAGTTTAAAATTGTACTGTTACCTTTTTGCAGGAGAGGTCTTGCTGGCGGACATCATCGACAGTGATTCTTGGCGTTTGTGGCCCTCCGGCGACAAGCGTTTGATGAAAGACAAGCAAGTGTATCGCAACTTGCAGACTGTCACGAAGGAGGACCTGGAAAATGTCAAGAAAAACTTTTCATGGGTTGCTGAGAAATTGAACGTAAGTTTCAATTTTACTGCAGATAATGTCATCGCAGCTCCAGCAGACATTTAATGCCGTCTATTTGTTCAATTTCAGGATTTTTACACACCGGTCAATGGCCGTGTTGCCATTTTAATGGGCTCATCGTCGGACCTTAATCACGGCCAAGCCGTCCAAAAGGAACTGCAGAAGTTTGGCATCCACAGCGAAGTGAGGGTGACTTCCGCTCACAAAGGCCCGGGGCAGACTCTGAAGATTGCTGCCCAATACGAAAGTATGTCCTCTTAACTGCTAGCAGAAGCTCCGATCTTGATGAAAAATTTTGATATTAAATACTAAAGAGACTATTTTGATGTTTGATTCAGGTGATGGGATTCCCACGGTGTTCGTTGCCATTGCCGGTCGCAGCAATGGACTCGGACCTGTTCTGTCTGGAAATACAACTTATCCAGTCATCAACTGCCCTCCGATGAGCCCAGAGTGGGCAGACAAAGATGTTTGGTCGTCGCTACGCCTTCCTTCAGGTAATTTTTTACTCATCCTTCTTCAGGCTCTTGTCTGCTCGTAGCTTCTCTGTTCAAGAAATCTGAAATCTTTGAGCTGATGAGATAGTCGCAGCTAAAACATTATGTAATAATTCTGGGTTCTGAAACAAACCTGATATCTGCTGCTGGAGCATCATTGGCTCTGGACCGTGACACCAAATCTTGTCGAGTCCATGGTTGATGATGATGGACAACAGAAATTTTCAAGTTAAAATATTGTTGACTCCAGAATTCCTGACTATGAAGAATTCGTAATTCCATTTTTTTTATAAAACTTGTTTAGGTCTTGGCTGCTCCACTGTCCTGTCTCCGGAAGCAGCAGCGCTTCAAGCTGCCCAGATCTTCGGCTTGACAAATCACGCCGTGTGGTGCCGGCTTCATGCTCGTCAGTTGACGACTTGGATCGGCCTAGTCAAAGATGATGCAAAATTTAATCTGGATTAGTATTACACTTTGAAGATTTATACTGTACATGTACGATAATACTCTTTTTTTCTATCAATAAAATTTAAAACTTATTTTCAATAACGCAAAATAGCTCCAAGTTGTTTTATTTCTGGTGACATTTGTACTTAACATAGGAACCGTGAAGCTATTTGATCGTTGAGGTAATACAGTATGTTCTAAATTTCAGGAAATTTTAGGCTGGTATGAAAAATCATACAAAATCGAATGTTTAATTTTGTTCAGTTTTTATAACAAAATGGTTTTGAGGTTTGCAATTTATGTTTGTAAAATCTATGCTTAGTAAAATTTGTAGAAAATTCAGGTGATATTTCGAACACACCAGAAATTTAACAATAAATTGATCATTGATGACTCGAAATCTTGGAATTCTTGGTACAACTTTTCAATTAGTCAAATACTTTTTCAATCAGGACTAAAATCAAATCCACAGTTTGGTAGATTTTATTGCGAATTTTCCGCCAATTTTGAGAATTTGGTTAGTTTCGACATTTTGAAAATTTTTGACATTCAGGAAGATTGTTGACTGTTTTGTTATTTTTGACAGTATGGCAGATTTTTCAACAGTTTTTCTAATTTTCGAGAATTTTGGCAATTGCACATTTTCGACATTCATGAAGTTTTTACGACAATATGGGGAACAGTTTCGCAGGTTTTTCTTATTTTCAACAATTTTGCTAATTACCAAATTTTCTAATTTTTCGATATTTTTGATATCTTATTTTTTCAATTTGATAAAATACGAAGTTAGACAGTTCGTCGTTGCATATACGACTAATGACTTAGGAAAATCAGTCTAAATTACGACTAATCAATCATTGATCGGAAGATCCGAGTAAGTTCGACTAACCAATTTAGCCGTAAGTCTCAATTCATCAATCGACTAACAATTGACCATCTGTTGCACTCTAAAATAGTCTCAATTTCCTAAAATTACATCGCGATCAGTCCCAGTTACAGAATTCGGAGATCTCAGTTTCCCAAAAATGATAAAATGGGAGGTATTTTCGAGAAAAATTTCGACCTACTGCAGGAGGAATAACTCAACTGATGCATTGACATAAAAATCAAATAAATTTTCTGTTAAGTGAATTTAATGATTTCTTCGAATTTGGTGCAGAATTTTGTTATTTGTAGAAAAACTGCTTAAAAAATGAAATTTTTTGGAAAAATTCTTCCATCATTCCTGAACATATTTCCACATTAAAAGATACGTTTCAAAAATTGCACACGTTCTTAAAATTGGTGCGCAAAGATGGAGGAGATAGTGGACGTTGAGTGGCTCGAACAAATGCTTTTTACACTCGCTCCCAAAAATGCAACCAACAGAATGGACATTTTTGTCCAATAATAGATGACGTTGACGTACATTTCTCTAACAAACTTTATTAAAATCCATTCAGTCATTTTAAAAAAAAATGATGGTGCAAATTTAACTCGAATTTCAGAAAAGTATATTAACTTCAGGGCAGCTTAACAAAATCCATTTTAAGATCTACTCCATTTCCGAATTTCCAGATGACCCATTTTTTGGCCACAGCCAAGAATGGATTGGATTATTAAAGATGGCATTGGTGGAGTCGTCTCGTCTGGACAAACACAAAACCAAGAAAGAAAAAGATGACCATAACCAGTCAGTGTCCACTGTCCCCGCGTAGACGCTCGAGGCTCTCCAACAATCCTCAACATTTCTTGGGCCATGTCTATTTTGGCTCTCTGAAGAGTCAGAATTTCAATAATAAAGTTAACATTTTTGGGCTTAAGCACTTGAAAAACCAGAGACTTAGAATTTTAAGTGATAAATCGATAAAATATACTCGTCTACACTTAAAAGGTTGACAATTATAATCCGCAAGTTCTAATTTCTCCTGGAAATCAGTTCGGATAATTAGTTACCATTTTGAGTTTGAAAAGACAGCTGTAAACGAGACAATTGTTCGTTATACATGTACTGGTCAAGTTTTATTTTCACGAATGAATGACCACGTCGAATCAGTGGCACGGACCATCAAAGTTTTATTCGTAAAGCTGCTGTCTGAGTACCCCTGAGAATTATGACATGATTATTGCACGAGAGGCTTATCCTTCTATCGATTATAGGTAGAATACTCAGATAGCATATTTGAAGATCGTACTTGGGATTTTTGTTTGGAACGGACTCTCAAAGTTTGATTCGTAAAGCTGCTGTCTGAGTACCCCTGAGAATTATGACATGATTATTGCACGAGTGGCTTATCCTTCTATCGATTATAGGTAGGGTACTCAGATAGCATATTTAAAAATCGTACTTGGGGAATTTTTTTTGGAACAGACTATCAAAGTCTGATTCGTAAAGCTGCTGTCGGAGTACCCCTGAGAATAATAACATGATTTTTGTACGAATCCTCTGTATTTTATCAAATATATTTGGGGTATCTTGCCAAATCGTACTTTGTCACTTTTATTTGGCAAGTACTGCCAAAGTACGATTTGTGAAGCTGCCGTCTGACCCTTCGACGCGTGAATCATCCAAACACGATTGGACTGGACGCTGTCCAGTGGTTGACTCACTGATAACATCAACTTTAACCCCTTCTTGGACAAGTTTTTTTTAGCCCCCTTTGTTCCTCGATAATATTAGTATCAACGGTCAGTGGTTAGCTCGAAGCATTTCAACACTCGGACGGACGGGCTCAGCGGTCATCCTCGTATATAGTCATCACCGGACTTAAATTGATAATTGAATTTTAAATCCAATTCAGGCGAAAATGGACAACAATTTGATCTCAGAAGGTAAATCGAGATTTTTTCTTTTTAAATTCATATTTTAAAAAAGGGGCCCTCTGTTGATTTGCGTTGAATTAGAAACGATCACGTTATGAAACGGGAGATTTTGTTTATTTTTAAAAACGTTTAAGCTAAACGTATTAAATTTAATCGTTAAAACGTCGGAATTTCCGTTAGGCATAGTGGACATTCAAAAAAGGATGTCCGAAAAATTTGCCAAAAATTGGACTCAGTCCTACCTCCGGTCGACATGTGTCCGGTCAATCAGGACCCCTACTCCCCATTCGGACGTTGGAGTCCTTTTCATGGAACTGTAAAGGAATTGTAGGATGTTGTACCGACGCAAGAAAATGTTTCTGGAGCGTTACTTCTATGTTCCAATCTAATTATCAAGGAAATGGAGCAAGAAAATCTTTTTCTCATTTAAAATTTCCGAAAAATTGTAAAATATATTAAAAGCTTACGGATTACTAAAAGCAGGCACATGAATTTTTCCAACTTTAGCGCATTACTATTGAGACCAATGTAGAAGTATATTTTTGGTGTATTTGCCAGATTAAGTGGGTTTTAGACATATTTCTTTCACACACAAAAATAAATAACTCAGTTTACAATTTCTATTTTAAACTTTTGATTATTGTTAAGCCCGTATACTATCATAATTATATGACCAAAAACAACAAACGTACAGAGCCCCGCAGCGGAAGATCATTTTTTTAATGAGTACCCGCATATTTTTTTTTACAAAAAAAATTAAAAATAAAATAATCTTCTGCTAAGGGGCTTCGCACGTTTGTGTTTTTTTTTGTTTGTCGCTTGTCGTAGTTAGGCGGGCTTTAGATATAATCCAATTTATTTCATTTAGCCTTTCCTCTACTAAATACAGTAAAACCTGTTAAGAGTGACGACCAAAAAAAAATGCTATGTTGGTCAGTGTACACAGGTGGTCACTATACAAAGAATGCCTGAGTTAATTTAAAATGAACAAACATGTATACTGCATGTATTCATACATACAGACTGTAATACATGTAGTAAAAAACCACAAAAACAAAAGAAGTACAGAATCATCATGTCCATGGGTTAAAAAAAGATGTAATGTGACTCATCCGTTATCTGATCACTTTATAAGGTACACTGACAATGTAAAAATTGCAAAAAAGACAACACACACTGGTTACTGTACACAATAGACAGGTGGTCACTGGTCACTATACAGTGAATTTTTATGCAGGAAATGTACACTAGAAAAAACAATCAAGCCCCTGGCTTTGCCTAGTTTTTGTTTATATTATTATTAAAAAGTGGTCAACATAAACAGGTGGTCACTTTTCCAGGTTTTACTGTATTAAGATAATTTTTTAAAACTGGGTGGATGTCAACTCCAAATTTTTGTAATAACGTTATTATGCCACGCGCCTATAACCACATGCATTTTCTTCCCAGCCTGAAGTAATGAGGTTTGTGCCGCTAGTTGGCGTACGCACATGCGCATTTGAAAAGACTACATTCGAAAAATTTAGAAAGTTTCGCAAATTTTACACAGAAAACGTATAAATTTTGTTCTCTGAAAACGTTGAGAATTATGCCAATTTGTCCACAGAATCTATTGGAAATTTTGCAAATTTCTCCAAGGAAACTGTTGAAAATTTTACAAATCTGTTCTCGAAAACAGTTGAAAATGTTGACGATTTGTACTTGGGAAAACGTGTAAAAATTTGTAAAGATGAATTTTCAACCTTTACAAAATTTGTACAAATTTGTAAAGGTTGAACATTTCGCGAGTTTATGCTCGAGAAAAACGAAAATTTTGCAAATTTCTACCAGGAAAATTTGAAAGTTTGCAAAATGGACCCTGAACTTTTAAGTTCTTTGGCTTTTTGTACTGGAGGAACCCCGTTTACTGACTTTTGCAATTTATAACACATCACCTAAGCGATATTGCGCTCAATTTCCTTTTACTATGGGAACTGATTTTATTTCAATTCAAATCTGAGAATTTTATTCAAAAATTTGCGATTTTTTTTCTCAAAAATTGGAGAAATTGGCGAATTTTTTGAAAAAAATTCAAAAATGCGAATCGCCACATCCGCAAATTTTTTTTAAAATGTGCAGGTTTTTATTTGAAAAATTTGAATATTCCATTTAAAAGTTTGCCATTTTTTTTTTAAATTTGAGAATTTTATTTAAGAATTTGGGATTTTGTTTTTTCAAAAAATTCAGTTTTATTTAAAAATTTGCGAATCGCCACAATATGTGAATTTTTTTAAAAAAATTAGCAGGTTTGTATTTGCAAAATTTGAGTATTTTATTGAATAAAAATTTGCGCTCAATGACGATGAAAAACGAGTGACTTCCGTTCGTTTGACAACATAGAAGCTTGACAACATCTGACAAACATCTGTGCGAAGTACAGTAAAAGCGAAACTATTGGCGAATTCCAATCGTCCAAAAAGTGCACACTGTGTACACCGAGTTCACGTTTCTGCACTGCGTCCATTGAAGTCGGTGCACCCTACTCAACCATTCCATTGGTCCAAAAATGTGCACTCAACATCCAACATGGCGGATTACGACGTCATGAGGTTGCACTGAACAAAAAAAAAGACACGTGATCAACTTGCACTGGCAAGACACTGCACTGCACTAGCGTGGACGTTTGGACTTCGCCATATGACTTTACAGCTTTATTGGTCGAAAAACGAATAACCTGAGTAGTAATAAAATCCACTTTACCTCAACTACATCAACTCCTGTTCTTTTCCAGAAACGACGGACTCAAAATGTATGCTGAAGCAGACGCTGGACGAGTATGACAATGAGATCTTCGCCATCGTGCAGAAGGAGAAGGACCGCCAGAAGCGAGGCCTGGAGATGATCG
>JAQGAO010008522.1:0-10315 GCA_034697705.1 Ommatoiulus sabulosus | reverse complement strand
CAAGTACCCCCCAGGTTAAGAAACCTGCTTTATAAGATGTACTCCAAAATGGCCGAAAGGCGAAAGAGCGCCACCTATAGCATGTCACGAATAGGATGACGTCGTTGAAAGTGGCCGTCGCAAGATCACTTTATATTCAACCAAGTACATGTACTGTACTGTATATGTACTCGAATCGGCCAAACTGTTATCGACATACATGTATTTCGAGCATTTCATCAGACTAAATTACTTTGCTAAAGCAAACCTGACATCGTTTATGCGTGGTCCCTGCGTGGATCTCCGCAGAATGGCACATTTCCAGTAATAAATCCTAAGGCAAAAGCGCTATTAGTAGTAAATACAGCAGACGTCTTTTTCAGAACCAACAACGAACAAACACGGAGCCAGGTAACATGTTGCATAGCCTCCTATACGAACTATGCATGTTGCGATGAATACCGTCCTGTTGAATAGTTTTTAGTGGCGAAAATACGATTGCACTTAATCCCAGCGTTCAAATAAATCGCGAGCATGGCAGCCGAGAGCACAGCGACGACCAAAAAGAAAAGTTTCAAGGAACCGAGGCCCGTCTGTGTGGCGAGAAATGCAGTCGACTTGCAGAGAATGAAACTGCAGAAGCTAATGGAGCACCCAGTTAGTATATCACCTGTCAAATAATATGTAGCGCACGAACGAACAATGTCACCAGTCCGTGTTATGTTACAGGAAAAACTAGTTGTCATACCAGAACCACCCAAGGAGAAAATCCTGGCTTCTCCTCCTGAATTCAACAGAAATGTAATGGGTAAGAAATGGAATATATCAAATCAACCTGCACTGTTACTAAATGCCAATCAGTAACAACTTTTAAACTGTCTAAACGGGCTCTAAATTAACGGACGAGGTGAAATTTTTGAGCACTTTGCTATGGAAGTGCAGAGGTTAGCATCCTCGTCTTGCATTCGGTAGACCCAGGTTCGATGCCCGGGTCGGGTATCCTCGATTGTGGTTTTTCATGGTTTCGCACAATTCCTCCTGGCAAATGCCGAGATAGTTCCTATATTAAATCGGCCATGACCGTCTTCCCATCCCATCCTCGTCTGAAAGTCTCGGTATAAATTATGGGAAAATTAACTAAATTGTGATGTTGGGGTCCATCATGACCAGGCTGCTTAGTCTGACTTAATTTGTATAATGATCCCACCTGCCAAATGGTACTACTGTATGTACTGACTGCAGGGTAAAGAATTGAATTTGTTGCAAATTCAATTTAACAATGATGCATACAAGCCGATCACAACGGATGTAGGAGCATTCTCCTGGAAATGGGCGAGATCCCCTACCATATGGCATTTGTTTGGTGACTGTAGGGTACTGAGTTGAATTGATCAAATTGAATTGAAGATATAATACTTTGATCACTAAAGAAAACTTTTGCTCACAATTTAAAAACTTGCCTTTGAAAACTCGAAAAAACTTGCTTTACTTTCACTTTCATTTCTGTTTATATTCAGGTTTTGCATCTCAGCACCAGTCGACTTCCGCGTCGCTGTTTTCACCTGCTTACGTCATTGTCGGCTCCATCTTCGGCAATAATGATTCCTCGCATTGGTGCAGGCATTGCCAACTGGGCCGAGTTTCGTACAGCACGTTATCGGGCAGTGATGATCCGCCTCGGTCGCAGGACGGCAAACCTGCTAATGAAATGGAGAAAGCTGCGAATACCAAAGAGGATGTTGCGAAGAAAGTGGCCGAAGCCGAGTCGGTTTCAACTGTTAAGAAAGTTATACTCAACGAAAACTTAAACTCACCAAAAGGTGAGCCAACACTGTGAGCTTTCGGTATGCTTGCGAGGTAATCGTGGATTTTGAAATGAAGTCTTTTTGTTTTTATCGTTTCCGCAGTGTCTAAAAAACAACGCGAAAAATTTGACGTGAATCAGAAATCCACTGATCGCAACTTTGTCACCGTGCTTCGAGCGATGAACGAATATGTGCTAAAACCGAGGTACTAACATTAAAAATGTAAAAAAGTCACGAAATTAACAATAAGAAGGTGATGTGAGCTAGTAAGATGGGAAATACATACTCCCGATGGTGAAAATTCAGCAGCCATACTCGTTAATTTCTCTAATTAAAAAAACTGCAAGAGTTATCAAAAAATTCAACAATATATATTTTTTCAAAAAATTCAGCAATCAAAACTGCAAATTAAGTAACAACCTCTGGGGGATTTTCGCTACAACTTTGCGATTTGTATTTCAGTGATGTCGAGGGACTGCGAAAAATCTACAGAAGAAGTCCGTACGATAGCAAGCCACCCATCGCTGTTTACCTAAGAAAAGATGTAGAAGAGAGGTAAAAGAAAATACACGAAAGGAAACATTAACGGGCATTGAAGCCATCTTAACGTAACAAATTAAATTTGTACGCAGAGCATTGGAAGTTTGGGGAAGCCAGGAAGCTCTCCAACGAGAACAGTGGAAAAAGCTCGAACAAGATAGAAGACACAGAGAAAGTGAATGTCTTCAAAATTTTGGGCTTAAAGCACTTCGTACAAGAATAAGTAGTCACCCTGATTTCCTTCTCTTTTTTGGGTAATCAGGTATATTTCAGGTTAAACAAGTTTTAAGAGAATTTCAAAATCAGTACACCGCGGGCACGGAAGCCGATGCAAAAGTAAGTCACGGAAAACACGATGTTAGAAACTAAAAGAAAAGTTCGTTATCGATGCGTCTTTTTGAATTTTAGAAACAAACTATTTGGCATGGGTCAGGACGAGTCGTTCTTACAGCTGTAGCCATGTAAGCGATATTCTGATTGCACGCTGGACTTATTTTTGTGTCGAGATACATTAAAATATTTATTTTACAGCAATGCGAGCAACTTCTGCTTAAAATTTATCGCGTGGCTTTACACTGGGTCTCACAGCTTGTTTTCAGAAGCTATCCATTCATTGGCAGATACGGTTAATCAGCTGATATTGGCCTATGGAATCCACAAATCAATTCAACAGGCCGATGAACATCACCCGTGAGCACATCTATTTTGTATTTTAAAATCATTTACAAATATAAATCATTATATATGGGGAAAGAATAGTTACGAGCAAATTCGGAAACTGGGAATGGGCAGAGATCTGATCAAGAATTTTCTAGTATTTCTTCCTGGAGTTGACCTAAGAGCATTTCTTTTAAAGTTTGCTTTTTTGCCATAGTTTTCAAATAACTTTGCCACTAACAGGGTTCTCCCAGACCTGGAAAACCTGGAAAAGTCAGGGAACTTGAAAATGTCTGGAGAAGTCAGGGAAGAATGACTTTTTTGTGTGGAAAAAGTCAGGGAAATTCAACGTATTTATTTTGTGGTGGTCCAAAATTAATGCTTCTACATGGTTAGCTCAGGGCCCATTTGGAAACATTTTTACATTTTTCCAGACAACAACCGACGTTTTTCAAGGACAAAATTGCCAAATTGGACACCTTTTCCGAGGACAAAATTGAAAAAATTTCCACGTTTTCAGAGCACAAAATTTGCAAATTTCTCCTTATTTTCCGAGTACAAATTTGAAAAACTTTCTACATTTTTCGATGCAATTTTTTTGTAATTTTTTTATGTTAATTTTCAAAATTGTCATTAGTAAATTGTCATATGTCAATTTTTGACATTATCAATGGTCAGGGAAATTTTTTTGATAACCTGGAAAAGTTAGGAAGTTGAAAATGAAATTTCTGGGGGAACCCTGACTAATTAATTTGTTATTGCATGCACAGATACGGTTACACCAACATGCGCTACGTCGCATCGCTAATCAGCGGTGTGGGCATATTTTGTTTCGGCACCGGACTTTCTATATACCATGGAATTAGTGGTTTA
Source organism: Ommatoiulus sabulosus (assembly GCA_034697705.1). Lineage (NCBI taxonomy): Eukaryota > Metazoa > Arthropoda > Diplopoda > Julida > Julidae > Ommatoiulus > Ommatoiulus sabulosus. Next base: position 6,461 of record JAQGAO010008522.1, on the reverse strand, counting down.
ATGATGCAAGAACCAGTCGGACAGTTATATTGGGTGAGCGATCGATGTTGGTTACCTATACATAATCACACTGACACTCTTATAGGATTTCTCCCGACTCATGGTCCGGTAACACAAAAATATAAAACAGTTATTAATTTTGAAATTTTCGTAAAAGTTGAGGCTTGCTATATAAAATATCTGCATAATTTCACATTTTTTCTCTCACCCGCAATATTACTTCTTTCTCATTAAATAAATTTACGAGGATTTCCGCCTTCGTATTCTTAATTCGTAACATTTAGTTTTTAACATCTTTGAAATTTTCATCATGCAAGAATTATTGAGAATTATGAAACAATCAGTTCTTTGCCGAACATAAAACCCTAATTAAATAGTCATTTTAAAGCCTCTTGTTGCCTTGCGCTCAACTTTTCTAATTATGGATTATTTACCTAAAATTCTTCAGGCATTTTTTGTGCTTGGAGGATCGCTAGTTTCTGAAGGGGGTAAGGCACGCTACTTTGTCAATAGACTTTACACATACTTAAACAGTTAACCAGATCTATAATTCGTCAATTTTCCTCGATTAATTTTTAGCCACATTATTGGTTGCCATCACCGCCCTCCGTAAAGGCGCCAAAGAGATGAACATGTCTTTCACGGAATATGGTCTCTGACTTTTCTAAGAGAATCGAGTTGATTGAGGTGGATCGCTTAATTAATCTATCATTTTTAATTTCCACTTTTTCGCAGTGATGCATAGCCAAGATCCCAGCGTTAATGTTGTATTATTAGAAGACATCGCCGCGGTCATGGGCGTGGGGATAGCCGCCATTTGCATGGGTCTTTCATCCTATTTAAACAATCCAATACCGGATGCCATCGGTTCGTGCATCATCGGTGGGCTTTTGGGTGTGGTGGCCTCCTTCATCATCAAGACTAACATAGCTGCCCTGATGGGAAGGTAATTTCAACGATCTCGGTTACATGTGTAGAAAATTGTTCAACGAGGATCCTTTTAACTTCCATTTCATCCTATTTAGGTCAATTCCTTCTAACCGGCTGACTGAAATAAATCGAGAATTGGAAAATGACGTCATGATACGGTTAGAACAACTAAATTATGGCATCAGTGTTTTGCTGATATTTATAGTAGTCCGTGTTTACATTGCCTGGCACAATTTTTTAAGAATCACAGAACTTTTAAAGTAACTGCTTCTCAGAAACCTGATCGAGTCTTTTATGCAACTAACCTTCACCTGCTTTTCACTTGATAAACATTTTCCTTCCAAACAACCCTAAAGTGTAGAGAATACATATATTTTAGCCAAATGTGATTGAAATCTTATCAAATGACCGGTTTTTTAATGGGTCGTAATTATCTGTAACCGGTTTTCTTCAACAAGATGAAAACCAATTTAGTAAATTGTTTAGTCATTCCAAATGCAATGTACATTGTCGAAAACTGCTCCATACCCCAACGGAAAGGTAAATTATCTTCATTGTTCTAAAGCATACTAATAAAATAGATGGCATACCACGATAAAAATCAGGCAAATAACATTAGTGTATTTATGAAAATGAAACTAATTGATATTAATTTACATAGAGCGATACATGATGCGAAATGCATCGACATGGGCAGTTCGCTGGCTCGTTATAAGGCAGAAATTGATTTTGATGGTCGCGAGTTGACCCGTTCCTACCTGGACAAGCAGGATTTGGAAGCTTTGCTCGAGGCGAGTATTTTATTTTTTACAACTAGTACTTTGGTGTAGATTGAAACAGTTTTGTTGTTGTTGTTAATCGATGAAGGCCATGCAAAGTTTAAAGACGATCGATGAGGTAGAAGCATTCATGTTGAAGCATGGTGAAAGTGTGATCGATCTGGTTGGCGCAGAAATTGACAGGATAGAATCACAATTAAAAGTAAGAACTGAACATTATCTAGCACACAAGTCAAAAGTTTGAAATCTGCTTCTGATTCCTGGTTTCTTGCAATTTATTAAATGAAAATATGAAATAATTCATTATATGTGACCAATATATAAGTATTTATGGTTTTAAGAGGCCTTTTCAAAGTACTTTTTCCTGCTTTTACAAAATAAGGAAATTTAAAACATTCTTGAAATTTGTAAAAACAGGTGTTAGCCATACATTTTGACGTTGAAATTGAGTTTTCTACCCCCTGAATTCCCCATTTGCCGCCGATTAATCCAGCTGCCTTTATGTTTCAGAAAAAGCATCCGGAGATTCGTCACTGCGATCTGGAAATGCTATGATGTAGTTTTGTTTGTCATTTTTGGCATACAATCCATTCCAAGAAAAACAAAGAAGCGAATACCAATTTCAAAATAACGCAAGAATGTAAAATTCTGCATCGTAATGCCGGTATATTACGGCTGCTTAAAAATATACGACTTAATGCATTGCCTGTAATTCAAACGAGGGTTAGTCAGTTGTAATATTTATTTAAAAATATACTTTATTTTACTGTTAACATTGTGACTAGGAAACATTAAAGAAATTTTACCTCTTTCTGGTATCATCGTCTCATTTACATCGTTAACGGTACGAATCTACGGGTCGTTTAATTTTTTTTGATAAAATTACATCGAGAGTATAAAGTATACCTTGGCTAGTAATAAATGCTTTTCCAGACAATGAGTCGCAACTGGTTTTCCTTACTGATAAGAAATCATTAAAATATAATTATTTATTCCATATTCAATTTTAGAGAAAAACTTTGGAATATTCTGGTCAATTCTTATGTGCATTTTTGGTAACACTTTTGGGGAAAAACAAAATAACTACCAATAAATATATAAAATTAAAGAGGCTAAATTCACAACCTTCAAAAGATTTTGAATAATGCTCTTTCAATGTCCAACAATCCAGTTCCTCGGGCAGTTCGATCAAAAAATGTGGAAATGCAACTTTGAGAATTGTACGAGTTAAAAATAAACTTTATAGCAACTCATTTTTTGGGGATGCCAGTCCCTTATCGTGAGTAACATTATGCACTAACTGTCGATTTCATCTTTGCTCTTGTCTTCATTTTTCCTCAGTAAATTGCCCGCTATAATTCCAGCCATGATAATAAATCCTAAATTGCTGTTTGAAACGAACTTTTCTTGACAATCCTTTGGATCTTCAATATTTAGATAGTTAATCTGTAGCATAGAAACAAACATTTCAAATAAATAGTTAGTCGTGGCACAAGTTTTGGTGCTTGCACAATACATGTTTATGCGCAAATTGGATGCATCTTTTCTTCGGAAATTAAAGAAACTTTCAAAATCCTAGCCTTTACTAATTCTAAAATTTATATCAACGATTAAATCGTTTTTTAACAAACCAGTTTTTTGTTATATTTGTCGTTGGTGATTGTTGTCGTTTAAAATTTAAACGTCATTGTAAAACTTGTTTATACCATTTTTCCATAATATTATTAATGAAATTACCATAATCTGAATGAATATTATGGCTTTCTTACCTGGTAAATTAGCCGTGATAATGCCACTCCAACAGCAATATAATATGGCACTGTCTGATTACATAAAAAGCCCGCAGTTGCTAGGCTCGCCGCCATGGTACCAGAGAAACAGAACAAGTATTTCCGAACATCTTGTCCCAACGTAAGCGCTGTTGATTTAACACCAACTAACCTGTCATCCCTTTTATCCTAGAAAAAATTAACGAAATTTTTTAAAATGCTAAGCAGATTTTGGTAAACAATGAGTAAATTCTGATTGCCTTTGATTTTTGAAAATAACACATAACGGTTAACTTTTATTAAATATGCAAGTCCCAATACTTTCTTATTTGTATTCCACAAAATATTAACAAATTTTGAACACAAATGCCATGTGAAAATTGCATTATTCTGAAAAACTTCGTTTAAGCACATATAATTTTCCCTTCAGCTAGGCGCTGATATTTGTCTAAAACTTTAAATTACTTCATTAAATTTGATAAAACAAAGATGCAGAAATGAACTATAAATGCATGAAGAAAAATGGATATAAATCCTATTTAATGTCCACGTTTCACTGAATATTTGAATAACAAACAGACATTTAAATACAAGGCTTATATTATACATTTTAATAAATGTTTTAATAATTTGAAAAAAAAAACATTTAAAAAATAAACTTGGAGAATGGAAAATTGCATAAAATCGTGCTCTTGGAGAAAATCAACATTTTTATCATGCTTTTAAAGTTTAGATCGACTTTTAGCCCAATAATGCTCACCTGAAGGGCATAAATGGTATCATAAATAAGTGTCCATGAGATACAGCCAATGTATAATGGAAGGCAAACCAGGAGATTACAGGAGCCGTGAAGAGCAGTCCACCCAAGCAATGCACCCCAATTGAAAACAATAGCTAAGAGAAATTTCATACCAAAGTTACCAATTCTACCAGCAATACAACCAATCTACTCATTGACATTCCATTTGCCCTTAACGTTGTCTTACCTAGTTTAAGTTGCGGCCAATTAAAATACCGCTTTGATAAGGGATAAGTCACTATTAACGCTAGAGAACTGGCACCCAGAAGAATACTTGAAAAAGCAAAGGAAATGTACCGATTAGCTTAAGTGCTTTAGAAGAGCTATTGTCTCAGATTATTAGAAATATATTAAAAGTTTTCCAACCTTTGCCAGTTGAACTGCAATAAAATTAAATCCCCTATTGCCAACAGGCCACTTAGAAACATAAACGAATCGAGCATCCTAATCTGACCAGATGCAATAGGCCGCAAACGTGTCCGTTCCACCTGCAAATTAAAACATGGATATTATGAATTTCAGACTTATTTGCATAAATATTCGATAATATCGTGTAAAAAGCGTATATGTTCGACAAGTGGAATTCCTTCCATTGTTTTCGAAAAAATTATCATCACACTCTCCATTTTACGTGATTAATTATAAAGAAAGACGACCTTAATTAATAATCCAGAGATACGCACCTTCGTGTCAATCTTTCTGTCCCACATATCGTTAATGACGCAACCGGCTCCACGCATGACAATTGCCCCAGCACCAAACAGAAAAAGTGTGTAAAAATCTGGAAAGGAACCCGGTGCGGCTGCCAAGCCGATGCTCCAGCCGCAAGGCCAAAACAGGAGCCATGTACCTAGAATGAATCAAGAATGTCTATCTTGTGCATATATACGTATTTGTAAAAACCTGCTTCAAGGATGACATTCGTTTTCAGTCACCTTGATTTGCAAATCATCGAGATCAAATTTTAATTTCAATTATTACACTTTTTCATGAAATTATGTAATGCTATATCAGTGTTTACACATATTCAAACCAGGTACGTGAAATGCTTCCTAATAAAACATCATATATCTACAGTTAAAATAAGCTTTTTTTTAAAAAAACAAATAAATAACGTTTAGTCCTAACCACTACTGAAATTTTCAAAACAGCCCATGACAAAGACTGCATGTAAACATTTTGCTGCCTACTTTTTATCAGTGATAATTAAACATGCAAACTGATAAACAACGTAAATTAGACCTTGAATAAAGCCAGAGCATTCTAGTGAGTACTCTAGCATTCTGTGCATGATCTGAATGTCTCTTAACTAATCAGACTAGCCTCGCAGATACCAGGATGACCTCTCCTGCAACTTTCCCTTTTGGGCTTTGATAGGTATGTTTTGCCTGAAAAAAGTGCCGCAGGTCGCCATACTCGGTTATTTGATTATGGAATACACGAGGAGGGTGTAGTTACATGTTAACCAGCCATGATCTCTAGATTTAAGATTTAAAAATACATTTCACTAGTTGGACGACAACAAATAACTGTCCCTGAAGCAAAAAACTAGTTTTGCTACATTAGATGCAACGCAATCACGCAGTATTCATATTATGAATAAAAAAAAAATTATCAGCTTTGTGATTTTTCTTTTCAGGACATTTCATAAAACTTCCGAATGGACCCAGCAAGGTGGTTTTGAGGTATCATTCTCTCCTTGCAGACGGGGGTTCGATTCCTGATTGTGGTTTTTCATAGCCCACAATCCTCCCCAGGTGAACACTGAGATTCACTGAATTCACTTAATTCACTATTGTTACCGGTCACAAGCCTGAATAAATGGTGAGGGTTGAGCAGATGAGTGATGATGCATCACCTGTTACAAAACCGACCACACGATTGATATCTGCAGCCGGAGCATCACTGGCTCCGGTCTGACAGAAACCAACGAGCACTGCTCAATTCAATTCAATTCTTTACCCTGCAGTCAGTACACAGTACCATTTGGCAGGGAGGATCATTATACAAATTAAGTCAGACTAAGCAGTCTGGTCATGATCGATGGACCCAAACATCACATTTTAGGTATATTTCCCGTATTTGGGACTTTAACGAGGAGGATGGAATAGGAAGACGGTCATGGCCGATTTAATATAGGAACTATCTCAGCATTCGCCTGGAGGAATTGTGGGAAACCATGAA
>JAQGAO010008521.1:0-10317 GCA_034697705.1 Ommatoiulus sabulosus | reverse complement strand
CGCCGTTAAAAATGTTTCAGAAAGTTTCACATAAATTGTTTCTCTAGTGGATACACAATGTTTCTGAGATTTGTTTCATGCAACAGATTGCACGAAACAATATTTCATGAAATCTTGTTTGCGAAACATTGTTTCGAAACAAGTTTCTTAAGTGGATACCCGCCTTTGGAAACCAATGCCATCCAAAACGTAAAATTTCAGATTAAAAATCGATGTACTAAAGTCTACTACATGTATTATTAAATTCTCGTTAAAATTAACTTCTTACGAGAAAATAATACGCATACCATCACCGATGATTTCACCAAAAATCCGGGTGACACCCCCCAACATAACACGTAGACGGGAACGACCCGAGAAAGGTCACCAAATATTCCTTCGGGTCGAGCTCGTCACGGTCGCTCACTAACGTCACGTTACGCCGACGTTGCCAACTGATTTGAAAGCTTATCGAGGCATCGTGCAACGCAGCTACAAAACGAGCTAATTATAGATTCAGCAAATCCACGCCACGACTAATTCCATAGAGAACAATGCGAATTTTTCTTCGAATGAAAACAATGTTTGGGCAGCGCGTCATTTGTCCCGTTGAAAAGCCGGGCATTTATTAAATTATCTAACTGGCAGATAAGGACGGTTGGAAAAATCACCGATAGGGTTATTACCCGGCAAAAGACAATGAGTCTAATGGCAGAAACGCCGCCAAGCTCGTTGCATTAATTATGTGCAAGCAATAAAAGTCTTCGATGCACGAGTCGAAATTGCGTCGCAGCGAGCATTATGCCACGCAATGGCCCAACAAAAATTGATGGCCATTATGGATGCCGAGGCAAGGTTTCGTGTCATACGATAGATAGAGCCATCCTGGAAAACTCCCCTCTCGTGCCAGATAATGCGGAATGGTCAGAAAGTAGCGCCCTGACTCGACGTTCGGACCGCCAACCCATTCGGGAAAACTGGACGATGGATTCGTATAACTGAATTATCTGCGTCAAACTCGAAAATTTCAAATGCGGTGGTTTTCGGCCCGCATGGTTGCGCTTCGCTAATCTATCGATTTTTCCCGGAAACATCCTCGAATTCGTCAAAATGGGGACACGACCGCGTTAATTGTCATGGGAGGAGGTCCAAGTTTGGAACTGATTTTTTGACTTTGGAATGCTCGTAAATTGCTTGTCGGGAACACGTACCGTGAGTGAAACAACGTTCTTATCTTTGATGAAAATGAGAAGATATAATATTCAAGCTAACGCATTTAATTAAAAAAAAAACATCATGAGTTTACTTTACGGTGGAGCATTATATTTTCCACAACTTTTGCATCATGTATATTTGAGATTTTATAGTTGCAGACTGGAATTTGTAAATTCCTCCAGAGCTGTCGATATTAAAAAAAAGGACATTAAGTAATAATGAAAAACGTAAATTACAAACAAGCCGCATATTTATCTTTTATCTATTTATATAAAGAAGAGATGTATGTATGTGTGTGTCATACGGAGCCCCGTAGCGAAACATAATTTTCTTTTTTGATTGTTTTGTACGTGATGACGCAATACGCGTACAAAACTAAAAAAAATAAACAGGGCCTAATCTTCCGCTACGGGCCCCCGTATGTTTTTGGTTTTTTTCCCGAAACTGTGGTATAGGTGTACTTTCCAACACAAGGTGAGTGTTTTTCATTTCTTTTAGCCTGCCCGGGCAAAGCGGGGTTTTACAGCTAGTACGTGTATACAGTATACTGTATACATGTACAATTGTACATGTAAGCGCAATGACCAATTTTTAGGGTAAGAACCCCTCTCTACTTTGTCGCGAGGACACTGTCGCAGTGTGACAAGTCGGCGCACTTTTATTTATTCACGAATTTTGAGCACTTATAAATTCACAATGAGAAAACCTTAAATCGGACAACTTCTAAGAAGGAAAGAAGTTATTTTGTCAGAAATGTCTCGTGAAATATTGTGCACAGTGTAAAACATTTACGAAAGTGTCAATCAGAATGTAGTTTAGACAGTCCATTTAAGTAAGACGTATATTGTTCGAGAACGGCGAGTCAGGTTTCAATTCAATATAAATGAAGTTTCTTCCGAAAGCGTAAAAATAACAAGACAACGCATCCAGAAAATTAAAAGAAAATGAAATAGAAGATGAAATCATCTCGGCATCAACCCTTATTTGATCCACGAGCGCATGATATTTTTGTGTGTGCAAAAGACGAAAATGAAGAATAAGGTAATACGAATAATGACGTTGTGGAAATGGGTTTTTTGTTCGTTGAGGTTCGTGTGAAATATCCACGTAACCAACCCCAGTCTGTACGTTTTATTTCCAGAGCGTTTCATCGGTCGGTATCTATAAAACCATTTTTTACGATATGGACTAGTTGTAAAAATTGTCTTCAAATTGTCGGCATTGCATATTACCGTACAGGGACAACCAATAAATACGTCTAAGGTTTATTGGCTTTTCTCTACTCTCACGAAATTGTACATTTCCCGGGCGCGAGCACAACGCAGACGGAAAAGCCATTTCCAGATACTTTATGGAAACAAATTTAACCCTCGGTGACCTATCGTAATCGCACCAGGAACAACGATCAACGATCGTTCATCCCGCAGACTAGATTTGAATCATATTTCTAGAAAGTAGCATAACGAATTGTCCTTGAGAGACAACTCCAAATCATCGTTTAGTCCAAACGCCGTTATTTCTCAACTCATTTTCGTGCCATAAATGTCTCCAGTCCAATAGATTTCAGGATATAAACTGCCCAATTGTTGACCCTTCACCCTACGTGCAATGACCATTCCGCCGATTTATGTGGCCAACAATCCTTTCATCATACAACCGCAGACGAAAACCTAACTAAATTACAATTTATGTTCATTTTACCGATGTTATCTCAATTTTAAAATGTTTAAATTATACGCTATAGTACGAGTCATCAGGATCGCAGACCGCAATGCTGTTTGACCCAAGATGTCACAGAAATTTATCGGAATCATCGACAACCATGGGGGCAATGCCCGTTGGTGTCATAGGCCAGAGCCATTGAGACTCTGGGAGCCGATGTCGTGTTGTCGGTTTTATATCAGGCAGCGCATCGCCACGCATCTACCCAATCTTCCCCATTAACCCGGGCTTGGGACCGGCAACAATAGCGAAAACTGTACGTAGTTGGGGAAGAGACTAATCTTCAACGATGAGGAGGACGGGATAGGAAAAGGAAACGGCCATAGCAGATTCAATGTATAGGAAGCCATGTGGGGAAAACATGAACAAGGGATCATCCATAAAGGACGTCCTATTGTCCTGTTTATCTAACCCCCCCCTCTCCCGGCCCATGTCCCGTACAATTTTGAAAACAGCTTGTTGATTACATAAGCAATTTTTAATATGTTCTTTATAAATTTTTACACTGAAAATATTACCATTAGTGAACCACTGGTCTACCGAATATTATAGAGAACAGGGAATTTTCCCTAACAAAATACCAAACCACCCAGTTTTAAAGGCCAAAATGAACTCTTCTTCCATACAGGATCATGCAGTAATGTATTTAATAGCTGATGCAGGCTTTGTAAGCTGAAGTAATCAGCAAATTCGTCTATAAATTGACTAGCAAGAAAATAAAATCAATGCAATCAATTTATCATCTAAAACTGATGACAGTTTAAGCACTAGTTGACATCCGGACTTCCACTTTCTTTGAACAACTCCTTCCCCCACCCCTGTCCGCCTGTGTCCCATTTTCACATAAGAACCCTTCCCCCCATCCCTTTTCCGGACGTCCTTTATGGATGGCCCCCCCAACTACAATTAGAATAGCCGACCCGGAAATCGAATCTATGCAAAGCGAAAATATAACTATGCACTCTACAGCCATCTTGCTGACAGTTTAGCGAATCATTATGGTAATAGGGCATTTTGAGTCAAATCTCGTAAATGCATAAGGTAACATGTGTACACGCTGAGATTTTGAAATTCGCTGTTCAAACAATTTTATCCTCCGGTTTTTCTAAACCAATTATCACAGTGAGCTGGTTTCGACCACATTTTTATTCTAGATTCTCGATTTCCTCAGTTTTCGTTTAGTGGCATCGCTGTTGATACGAGACGATCCGTCTCACTTCCCCCCATTTTTAGATGGTTTTTTGAAAACGCATTTGTGGTCATACCCAATGGTCAACAATTCGTATTGATGACCACTTCCGTCGGTCGCTCGCTCGCTCGCTGCAAATGGACGGATAGGTTTACTCGTAAGACGAGCTCGGCGTTGTACTTTTCTCTCTAGTTTCTTGGCACTTGCCCTGGACACGTATTGTAGAAATGCGCTTTTGGCAAGTCGTTGGCTTTTGTAGAAACTGAGCCTCCGCGGAGCAAGAAATCGTTGCCAGTTTCCCTTTGTCACAAATGCATTATTTTTCTGCTTATTGAATTACTCCTGGGGGCAATTTGAAATGTCCACGCCAGTGTTGTCTCGCGGTCTTTTGTAACGAGCCATTTCATCCGTGGGAAATAAACGCTCCCATAAATTAGGTGCCGCGGCATGGAAAGATATCGCCCATCAACGATACTATAGGGGCAGGGGCAGCAGCTTTCTTAATGGATACGTCCACTTACATTAAATCGTCAAGGCCAACTCGTTAAATGGTTACGGCGAGTTAAATATTTCGACGCGACATTAATACCGATATCCGTGGATGCCATTAGGAATCACGTGGGAATATATGATTTCGAGAGTGGTTTACTATACAGTGTATATATAGTGCATCGAGTACACGAGTGCCTTCCTTCGTTTAGAAAATATGAATGGATAAATAAATGTCGTATTCTCAAACCTTTTGTTTTTCTCGTATAAGTATACAGTTTTTTATTTCCCATTGCATTTTCAGTTTTATATTACGATTTCTACCATCCTTACATATATAAAATGTAAACAAAGTGATATTTTTATAAAGAATTTATTACCTTAAGCATATAGACAAAAACGTGCGTATGCCATAAGGAATTTATCGGCTACGAAGCTTTTACAACCATTTTAAGATGAAAAATATTTACTAAGAAAGAAGCCTGCATAGTTGTTACATTTCAAGTACACATGAGATCTTAAGCAAAAACACAGTGTAAATATAGAATATAAAATCCGAATATACAAAATATAATTGTTGTAGAGATCAATAGAATATATGTCATTGAATATTTACTAAGAATATTTACATTGTACAAAATATAATGTACAATGCGCAGTTTCTTATGAAAAATAGTTTCGCAGTAAACGCCGTATATATACTTTGTGCGTTAATCGTTCAATGTGAGTTACGTGGCTATAGGACATTATTCTGCTCTCTTCCGGGTATTCTGAAAGCGCAGGGGCTTAATTAACCAAGACGCGATTAAATGTATGACATCATAATTTTATGGGAAGTTGCACACTTTGCTATATTAGTTGTAGGCTCTTTCAGTAGTTATGGCCATCCTTGTCAGGTATGGATTACTGGATCCTCACATTGATGTACCAGGTGACCATAAAAGGATTAGAGCTAATGTGGCATGAATCCCATAAGGCCAATTAGAACACCTTGTCCATTTCCCACTTGACCATTCCCGCTTATATATAGGGTTTCCAGAGATTTGCCTTTGGACGACAGTAATTGCGCATCATGGGCTCAATATCATCTCCATGAACGAGTGTCTGGTAGACAGTTAATAACCATCCTGACCACTCGTTCGTCGCAAACTGACCCTCGCGTGACCGGCCTGAAGATTGCCGCGCATTACCATTTACATCGCGCGAGCCCATAAAGCTGCATTTCCCGTATCGTACAAGAGCTTACTTACATTAGGGGGCTTATAACTTTTTCTGCGAATAGCATGTGGCCAAGTACGTAAATGTATAAGCCAGGAAATAGGTTTCAACGGAGGAAACCAACGAATATATCTATATATTTAATGGCAATGACACTACAGTTCGTACATGTACAGCAAACCTCAACCCCCTGCGGTTTCGTCAGTGTCGTGATGAACCAATCAATGGCCACTCTGCAGGATTTTTTTTTTTGCAACGAAAGTGGATTCAACAAGCTCGAAAAATCGATTAGAAACTTTTAAGTAAAAAGTAAAACCTGCTTTTAAAGGTTTAAGAGCTGAAACGTCTTCTAATTGGGTTAAATTGTGAATTGCACGCGCATGTACGGATGTACTGTACATTTAGCTGCGCTTTGGACAATGTGACGCTTTCGTGTCAAGCAGTTAAGTAATGTGTGATTGCAAACATCTAGGGGTTAAGTTACTTGCATGTTCATTGGTTAAAATACTTGTTTTTGTTACCGCTTTTTCCAACCGATCATTAAGGTCTAACCATGGATTAGTTGGTTTTTATGTACACTGTTTATAAAACTTGTTAAAGTAAACCAAAATTTATATTGTCCAATTGTGACTGGTAAAAAAAGCCTGTTATTGAATGAAAAGGGCAGCTTGATCAGAAAAGTCTTTTTTTAATGAATTTCGTACGATGCTCATTCTATATGCCTTTAAAAAATCGTTTTGTATAAAAAAAAGTCATTTCCTTTAGAAATCCAAACAAGATGTCGTCTGTTCAAAGAATAGCGATATCAAAACAATTATGTCAGATCGTTGCCAGTGTTACTAAACAATTTGGCGTGACGTCAAACTTTGGCAACACATACCGTATGCGCGTTAATCCCATTATACTGTATCCCGACTGTTTTGCCAACATATTATTGCAACAATATTATTTTTTGGCCATGATACAGCATACAGACGCAAGCCTCCGCAATAAAAAAGAATCCCCCATCAAGAGCAGAAAAGAGCGATATTTTCATGAAAAAAAAAATAAACGAGATAGCCTCGCAACATTTATGATCTCTAAGGTTTCGATAAAAAACTTACGAATGAATTACGCTTACATGAATTTTCATCTGCCAATTGTCATTTGAGAGATAGTTGATGCGATAGTCCGCACTGGAGATATCGAAAGTTCAGGAAGACGGTGACGTCACGGTGATGAATTCTTAACTGATTCACATCAAAAATGTCTTTTAGAGAGACAGCTCGATGACGACGTTGTCAGCGGATGACGTTATAAAAATCGATATTTTTGTTCGAGTGTTGTATTGCACCTATTTCTAGGCCACTTTACTGAATGTCACCCGCGTAAAAGGAAATACATCGTTGTTAATACTGCACTTTGACGATCATTGCACGCAACTTTACATCGTTTTATTGTTTAAGTGCTGCTGTAATGTCTAACACGTTGCTTTTTAAGAACTGCCCATTGAGTGATATACTTATTCTGGGCATTTTACTATCAATGGCTTTTAAAAAAGAAAATTTCAAACTGTAAGTAATTAGACTTCATTTATGTTTTTATAATTGACAAATTTAACATTTCATTTCTCGTAATTCACATTCTAAAAAACAACTTTTTGACCATGCCGTATTTCCAGATATAACTTCCCTCGATCGTGTATGGCTGGCTTTACAGCGTAACGTATTTCAATTAAGCACGAGCACACCTTTTAAGTTACAGCAGCATTTCATTCGAAGAATTTAAAAACTGCTAGGTATGTGGATATGTGGAGGGGCCATTCAAAAAGGTCGTCCTCATGTAGGTGGTAGGGGGAATAAGTTGAGGTAAATTTTGAGGACGTCCAATTCGAATGGCCCCTGATGACGCAAACCGCGTGCAAAACGAAAAAATAAAATTATCTTCCGCTACTGGGCTCCGTTCATTAGGCCTACTTCATCGCTTTAAGCCATCGCTATCGGTAAGTACAGCCCGAGCAAAGCCGGGCCTGCTCGGGCAGGACTGTATATCAATAAATGTGTACAGTATTAGCGTAGTATGATCGCAGCACAGTGATGCAATAAGTTAAATTAGGATGTTTATTATAAATAGACTACATGTATATATGTTGGTTTGAGAACGACAATAATTAACCTTGAATGAATTTTTAAACCAAGCGTGTCCATTTTGACCACGTGACTTCACGAGCGCTAAAGTATAGTACTGTACGAGTACCCCTCGATATGGCACACTTTTTCGATGCACTATATCGTTGACAATTTATCGTGCTAAATGGAAATAGATATTTTTTTCCGGATTAAGTGTATACTTAACATCGGAGACAAACTGCCAAGAAGTGGGAAATAAAGCGCCAGCATCTATCGTTGCTCTTAGCTTTTTATTGGTTAAAAAATATGGCATTTGAATGGCAATGTATCATACGTATTATTTGAAATCGTGCTTCACCATTTTCATTCAAATATAAATCAAATAAATGCGTTATTCATGCGAATTCCTACGATAGCGTGTTGTGAGCGTGTCACTTTAACAAAAACCTTTTGGGAAATTGCGAAGCACTCGCGGGGCAATTTTTGTCAAGCATCCAAACAAATCAATGACACTTTTACGTTTCGCCATTTGTTATCGAAACAAAAGGCAATGGGTGCCATTCAAATACCATCTCGTATTGAGGGATTAATTCAAAAACAAGTCGTCTTTTCGCATTGTTGGCAGATGACAGGCATATTTTATTTGCATTGAACTAGCAATAATCTCCATGATTTTATCGAAAACGAATGCGCGTATACAATGCGAAGCAATGAATGAAATGCTTAAACAATGTAATCAAAATGTTAAAAAGACGTTAAAAACAACAATGGCATTTATACGGAGATTTCTAAATTAAAACCATTTATTGCGGAAAAGGTACTCAAACAAACTCGTAAAACGAAATCATGCATGTCGCGAAATAAGACATAACGATGCGAGTATTTCATTAAATCATTAACGGCGCGTCTGTTGTTATGGAAACAAGATGCGTCTTTTATTATCATTAGTAAATATACTCTATGTATACTTGTATGTGTTTGAAAAAAAAAAAAAAAAAAAAAAAAAACTGGCAAATAAATGAATCGGTTTGTTTTAATTCGTCAATGGAGGAAAGTTAATTTTGTTTTATAGTTTTTTATTCAGAGTGATGAAATTCAGAACTTGGCATCGTTTGCTAGAACAATGCTAAATCCTTGCTACATCCTTTCTAAAAACGTGAAGCTGTAGCCGATTGTATGTCTGATTTTCGTGAAATCAAACACCGTCGTAAAAATATGAAAACTATTGGCAGTCTGCCACAAACCTAGTCTGCAAATTGTTACTAAAAATAGATTTAGTAGGCCTATTCGGCATTTTTTTTTTCCGACGTATTCACCCTGTATATTTATTGGCATCCAATATCGTTTGCCTCGGGGTCCATGGGAAAACGAGTTTCCGATATTTTATTCAACCCTGGCTTTTTATACACCCCGCCTTTAATCAACCAGTGGTGTCGGAGATACTTCAGTGCACAATTATGGGCCATAACTTTTTGTAGCTTGTATATTGCATCTGGGTTGGCGTGTCCTTCGTTGTGAGGTTTGGAAAATTTCATATATTTTATCAATTTTTATCAAAAAAAATCTCAGGGCATAGACATTGTAGATAAACGGGAACATGTTTACCGAAGTTGAAAATCCAATACTTTTTTTCAACTTATAAAGTCAAATATATTCCAAATATGACAGATACTGAAGGAACTAGGACGACTCGATTACACGACGTGTGAGGTCACTAAATATAGATCTACAGTATATGTATAAATATGCAGGGCATATGCAAGCATCAAAGTTGAACAATTTGGAAATTCAGATACGTCTTAATGTTTCGATCCTGAATCCTTCTTATCGTGAAATTGCATATAATTATAGAAAAAAATAAAGAATGGGCTATCGATGTATAAAAATCCTTGGTTTCTAAGGATTCAATATGTCCGCGATATGCTGTTAAAATTCATCACCATAAACCATGCATAATGTCTCTCGTTCATTCCCATATTAAAACGAGATGATTTTTGTCAGTTAATGAAATAAGACACTATAATGCACCAAATTGCAACGCGTTCTCTCGTATTTGATGACAAAGATATCTTCTTGCTTGAAAACCAGATAAAAACTCAAGTTCTGCGTAGAGAACACGCAGAAACTCATTCTATAGTATAGAAACAGTTTTTGCACATTTGTCGTTTTTGAAGTTGTGATACCGCTTTAATGAGACTCGAGTGGTCCTCGAAGTTCGAGTCGGTGAGAACCACTTGTTATTAATACTCAGAACAGAATAATACCTCTCTTGTTGTCTGGTTGCCTCATTGCAGGCAGCCATCGTGGTAAAGTATAAGCTTACCCTGGTGGAAAGATCAGTATACGGTCACTATCACTATCACTATGAATAGTGGTTTTTCGGACTACTGACATCAC
>JAQGAO010008520.1:0-10317 GCA_034697705.1 Ommatoiulus sabulosus | reverse complement strand
ATCGACGGTTGAAAATGTCCCTGCACGCATGCGCATAACAGCGGTCACGTGACGATAAGGTTACCTTATCTATTAAGTTAGCCTTGCTAAATCTCCCTATTATGTTCTATGGTGACAAATGTTTACCTTAGTTCACTCTAACACTATTTTAAGCTTGTACCATAAGTTCAAAAACACCCTGTATAGTAAAACCTGGAAAGGTTACCACCTTTGAATGGTGACCACCTGTTTATGTTGACCAATTTTTAGTGTGTTGTTTTTTCTAGGATACATTTCCTAATTAAAAAATTTTTGTTTGCTGACCACTGACCACCTGTCTGTTGTTTACTGTGACCAGTGTGTGTTGTCTTTTTGGCAATTTTTACATCGCCAGTGTACCTTATAAAGTCACCAGATAATGGATGAGTGACCTTACATCATGCTTTAACCCTGTAGTGGTTCTCAAATAATTCAGCCAATCATGTTATTCAGATTGAAAAAATCTCTGAAAACATGATTATATGAAGCAAAAAGCATTTAAAACGAGGAAAACTGAATAATTTTATCATTAAAAAAAAGCCAAATATGTAATAAGGCAATAAATAAACTGTATGTATTGCACATGGGCGTGAGTATTCTGCATTTTTTCGTTTTGTTGTTTTTTAATACATGTATTACAGTCTATACATATACAAAAACAGTGTACATGTTCATTTTAATTTAATTCAGGCATTCTTTGTGTAGTACCACCTGTGTACAGTGACCAACATTGCAATTTTTCTGGTGATCACTCTTAACAGGTTTTATTGTAGCCTACATGTATAGCAAAGAGCTGATGAGAATCAATGCTCCACGGAAGAAAATCATAAAATGCAATGTCAACTTATGCAGATGAATGGTGCCGCAATGAGGACGTTTGCCTATATGCTGGGAAAAGTTTCCCAGCTCAAAGAAGTTGAGAAACACTGCGTTAAACCACTGTTTCATATTCAAGTTTGTTTAAACCACTGTATCATTTAGCTGTCTCATTAATGCATGGTTGTTTTGTTTAGTGGTAAATGCGCTTTATTCAAGAACTGGATTTTTAATTGCCAACTTTCTAGTTTCTCTAACATCCTAGCCTACAATGTTGATGAATTATTTGTACGGTTAAGGACAGAGGTGGCACACTCCACAAATTTTCTTGCATGGTTTTTATTGGGCGTTGTTTCCTTGACTTGTTTTAGGAATGTAGTTCCTGTATGCTTGCAATGTAACTTTTCTAAACATATAATTGAGGCCCCAGATTAATAGTTTATAAATTTAAATATTTTCCTATTATCTTTGGTTTATAAGTATTAGCTACTGTAAAGGAGCAGTCGACAATAGTTAAACACAACTCGTGTTTATTGCGGAGGTCTTCATCAAAACGTACAGGCTCAACGTGAGCTGAGCAACAAAACAGTGGAATAAACTGAATTACAAAGGCCACAACTTGTGGCAAAATTAACATATTCCGAAACGTAGGAGAATATGTAGTCCTGGCCAGAGTTAGTTAGTCCCAGGCTAAGAGAGCACCGACAGCCTGACGGTCAGCCAAAGATACGTCACCGACCCTAAAACGGAGGTCCAATGTAGCGTATGCTAGAGTGGAAACCTGACACTACAATTTAGTTGAATGAATATGAAATATCTTTTATATTTATTAAAATTGTTAAAATAAAAATGAAACTGTTTCTCAGTTTAACCTCCAGATAGCAGAGCATAACATGCTGTCAAAAATATTTATACAATAAATTCCACTTTAAAAATTGTTTTCCATTTCTTAACACCCTAAATATGCAAAAAGTGCCGCAATGAGGACGTTTGTATATATGTTAAACCGGTAAAAGTCCAGTGACTGAGTAGGTCGATTATTAACCTCCAGCTGACCAGCAGCCTTAATGGCTCTGGTTTTGAAGCTAAGAATCTCCTAGGGCATGCATAGTGCTAAAGCTGAGGGGGAAAGCTTCAATGAAGCCGTTGACAAGGTGAGAAGATTGTGGTAGAGTAATGAAAAGCTGTCAGGAATATGAAGAATCAAACAAATGATTTTCTATTCTATTTTTGTAGTTTTTGCTTTTCCATTTTTGCATTTTTCTAATTGTTCTGTGTGGTCAGTTTGATAACAATCATTTTAAATGTGAACACCTCACATTTCAAATGAATGTTAACATAGCTTGTCAGCTAGGTCAGCCTGTGCCGGCTTGGTCCAAAATTTCCCATCCACAGTCAGTAGTTTCATTACTTCTAAACTTGAAATTTGCAAAAGCTATCCACGCCTCTTCTTTAGGGTTTTGGTCTTTCCACCTTTCAAAAACGATTCTAGCTCATTTCAAATGATTAACGGTATCATTCCAATTATTTTAAATGTGCACACCTCACATTTGAAATGAAAAGTTGACATTTATTATCAAGTCAGCCTTACCTGGAATATTGTCATGCTCCTCTTCCATTTTAGTGTATTTATTTCACAATTCACTTGCTGTATGACGAAATGTGACGGCTCGTTGTAAAATTTTCCATATTTCATCAATGTTTCCACTCCTGGTTAAAATAAAACAATAAGTTACAATGAGTTAAGTACGCAACATTTATTGTAAACATCAGCATATTCCAACTATAATGTTATAAAATAATTATCAACGTGCAACGCTTCCACATAAACTAAACGAGCTCTGTAATAATGAAAATAAGAATTGTTAATACAACGAAATTCGGAATTTTTTTTCCTCCAATAACTAACTCTCAATCTGCTCTTGATTTTCCTCCCATTGTGCATAGTGAATATAATTTTTTATATTCACATAATTGTGTCTGATTATAATTACAAAAGCAATTGTTTGACACCTGTATACACATTTTAAGCATTTATGAAATTCCCTTTATAGGCATTCACCGTTCTTTTTTGGTGCTGATACTCAGCAAGAGTCTCAGGACCTTCCTGATTAAACGCCTGTAATAAAAATTAAGACAATATTTTGACAATTAAATTCGCCGTGTTTCTTGGAACACTGGAGTATCTTGCCAGGATTCCCTCCTGTGCAGTGTCGTCCAGTTTGTCTTGTTGAAGTTTCTTCAGTACGAACCCGTGGACCTTGCTGCCTAACCGACAAGGTTTGGAGGGTATCCACGCATCTGTTCGAAGGGCGTCTTGTACACCAAGATCTTCTGAGGAATCCAATTCTTGAGGTACACGTAAGTCATCAAGAATTCGGCTTAAAAGGTCTTGGCCAAACCTGTGACTTCACGCATGACACGGATTGCCTTAAAACGCTTTGATTAAACCTCTCTGCGATGCCGTTCTGGTGAGGGGAGTACACGTTGGTCGTTACATGCACTATTCCTTTCCGCTCATAGAACAGTTCTCAAGCTTGTGAGCAGAATTCGCTTCTGGTTTTCGTCTTTATCCGTTAAACTTTGCGGCCCGTCTGTCGCTTTATCCGCTGGATAAACACCTTAATGAGCTTTAAAGCCTGATCCTTGGTCTTGAGCAGGTAGGCTGTACACCAGCGGGTATAATCATCCACTATGACCAGAAAGTACCTAAAGCCCGGCGCAGAGGCTATAGGAGCTAATCTCCATACGCCCGCATGTATGAGTTCAAGAGGGGCCTTAGTCAACACCTGGTCATATGTAGTCGGCGATGATTGGTTGGCCTTTTACAAACGGCAGGTGTGACGAGGCCTCACTTTTTCAGTGATGGGCACCATACCTCGTATGGCATCACCCATGGACAACGTCTTGATGATGTCCTGGCTTGTGTGCGTTAGCCATTGATGCCAGTGTTCCAAGTCTCCGGTAGTCGATGTCAAAGGACAAGTCGATGCCGGAGAGTGGGTACCTCTTGAGGGACTAGTCGACATACTAGCGCGAGTCAGCGTTTTGGGACTTGTTGATGTCATTGGACGTGTAATTGTCTTGGAAAGTCACTATGGGGGAGTGTGTTGCCGCTAGAGTGCTCGTCGACATTTTAGGACTGGTTAGCATGCGTGTCATTAACCTAGTCATGGCCGCGTTTTTTAGCGTAGGGGCTGGTGCCGGAGTCGCCGTCATCACGTAAAGTCGGTCGCTACACCTCAGCACTGAAGATGCGAACTTGGTACATGTCCCCAGCCCAGGTCACACAAGCTTGGTGGGCAACCTGGTGCCCAGAATCTAGGTTTGTTTACCTTAGGTGCATATAGCACATTGCGGAGGAGATACTGTTCACCTCCACTCACCCAAAAGGCAACCATGCCTTTTCCAGTGATCTCCTTCTATCTGGTGTAGCCTGACATCCTTAAATCCTTACATAGGGTTAGCTCCGTGAACCATCGCCGATTGCAGCAGACATGGTTCGATGCACTTGAGTCCCAAATCCATTCGTTGGGTGAAGGGGGTTCAGTGGTCATTGTGGTGACCACTAGGATATGGTATGATTGCCATTCTTTGGCAACATAGCCCAGCTTGAGTTGGTTAAGCTGCTTCTTGCCTTGAGTCCTCCTCTTTGGGGTTCCTGGTTCTTTAGGTCTTGCTCCTTTCTTGGATGCTGAAGATGGTTTAGGCAGTGAAGCTCCAGTTGACCTAGCGCTGCGTTCAAGGAGCTCCAGGGACAGTCTATCCACCAGTGTCCTTGCTTACCGCAACAAAAACACGTCGCACTTGCTGGCCTTTCCTGAAAGGTTTGGCTTAAAGCAGAAGCCATCTTTCTCCTCGATTGGAGGACCTGTCCTTCCCCATGAGAACGGATGTTGCTGACCGCCAAGGTACCCAAATCATGGGCAAAGCACACACTCCGTGCCTCCGTAATCAAGGTGACCTTCACCTTGATGGAGGTAATGTCCTCGTCCGGCAAAGCATTGATGAGTTTACTTTTAAGGGCGAAACTTGGCGGTAGGCCCCTTATCATTTGGAAAGATTTAAGCCTGCCAGACAGCGCTTTCTTTGTATCCTTACGTTTTAAAGCCACGTTTTCCACACGGGCGCGATGCATGGTTCCATTGACTCGTTGACCTCCATGCAGTTCGAGAAAAATTGGCAAAACAATTGCTAGATTCTATTTTGCGTACTGGGTTCGTACGTCGTGCGGATGCTCTCTAAGGCCTTGTGACAGTCTATGCCATCTGATCGTCCTTCAAAAAGCATCTGGCAGATACAGGGCTTGATAGAGAATTAAATGATGCTAAAGGCTCTCTTGCACTGCTCCCTATACTTGGCTTTCTGAGCTGGGTGGCATCAGAAGCAAGCGGTTCCCTATACAGACGGACAGAGGCACTCAGAGACTTATGTATTAGTGCCATGTCCAAATCATGCCTCAATGATGAGTAATTCTTCTCATCAAGGAAGAGAAAGAAGATAAGGTGAAGTGGTCTGACTCCATGATTTGGTTTGCAATGAAGGGCTGAACACTTTGAAGGTTAAATTGAGTTTCTTTCAAGTACTGCTATCTAGAAACTCAAGTAATATTCAATTATTAAGACACTTGCATAAGAAATACTTGCTTAAACAATAATACATCATGAAATGTCCTAGCAATTAAAAACACCCGTATTCCTAAAGTTTAGGATGTCCACATAATCTAGGGCGTGGTCCTTTGTCTGGCATCTCCATTTAAAAGCAAATGAAATCATTTCCACAGTCGAATTTACATGTTAAGCAACTCCAGGGTTTATTTGCATAAGTGAGTAGCTGGTCTAAACTCTTGGATAACATTTCAGCAAAGTTGGAGAGGCACTTAGGGAGACTCATCACACTTGAGGGTCAGAGTGAAGTGATTGGATTGAAATGAATTGAATTGTAGCTTGTCCTTTGAGTTGGGCGCTCCCGTTTGGGGGCGCTACAAAGTGAGCGGGGACTCACTCCCCACTACTATTTTCTCCTTGCACTACTGCAAGTTCCCCTGCAATGCACTGCTGCACTCTTCTAATATGAGCCTCCCCCTGCAATGCCACATTCTGTTTTAATGCCCACTACTTCCCCAATAAGCATTTTGCCCTTAAGCTTGCCTCCTCCTTCCCTACACTCCCTACCCTGAATCCTAACTTCTCTTCCACTGTAACCTGCTCCAGGCCCCTGCGAGCACCCTCTAATGCCCTGCAACTGGACATCACAGGACATCCAGGACATGGACATCCAAGGAGCCCGCTCTGGCCCTAAACAGTAACGTGCTGGCATAAGTATTATTATAAATAAGTTCCCTACTGATTTTTCTTTTATTACCATAGATCCCCAATGTGCTTTCGGATGCCTTTCCCCACTTTCCATGCCTTGACTTGCCAATCATACACTAACTTCTTTATAGCGCTCTCCGACTTTGGCCATGTACCCTTATTCGTTGCGTCTAACCCTAACCTTTCTCCGAATTAATGGACCTTTGTGCAACTACTTTGTCTACCAACCCTGTCTTATCACCAACTCCAGCACCTTTCTTGCTGGAGCGCGCTTTTCCAGCTTACATAGTCATTGCAAATATGTCCCCTTTCCTATTACTTGTGCGCTTCAAACCCAGAATATCCCATATCTTCCTGCAAAGCCTCGACAGCCGTAAATCTGTTGGCCCCTAGAGCCATCAGCGCATTAGTTCTCTGCATGTTTTTCAATTCTTGGTACACTCTAGCTGTGTAACACAATACCTCATTACCATATGTGACAGCCGGACCACCCACCCTTTTCCATACTCCTCTGATAATCTCATATTGTCAGATTTGTATCCTCGACCACTTGATGTCTGGTATGTTTATTAATCTTATATTGGGAGAAGAACTGGAAGGATGGTTTACACAGCAGACCTTCTATTCTTCTTCCCTCTAGAAGAATCCTATCCTCCATCTCCCTCAACTGCTTTTTCTCTTTGCTGAACAGCACCCCAAGGTACTCATTGCTGTATACCAATCTTATGAAGGCCCGTAGTAAACTACTAGCAAGGAGGCAAGTTGCCACAAAGTGTCACTAGGTGGCGCCACTTGCAGGATTGATCTTGGGCAAAATGGGCAAAAATTTCAACGTATTCCAAGTGCAAATTGTAAACATTTCTAATGTTTTCTGAGTACATATTTTTTAAATTTAAAACTTATCGTAAGACAAATTTTCAAGATTTCCTATCTTTTCTAAGCTCAAATTTGCTATACTTTTCACATATTTTGTTAATAAATTTTCTACATTTTTTTTGCAAATTTTGTAAAAATTTTCACCAGTAAATTATTAAGTCAGCTAATTGTTCAATATTTCCGTATGTACATTTTGCAAAATAGTATATATAATCTTGGCACGTGTTAAAAAGTAAAGGTGATGGGCATATTGGAAAAATCATTGATAAATTTTTGTAGCGCACATTGTCCGGTGTTTCTAAAACTACTCTGTACATTCGTAAAATCAGCCAAAAATAATTACACATGGGCATTACTCTTATGTGGAATGCCCATGTGGTAGGGGAGTTAGATGAGACAAAGTATTCTTTTAGG
The DNA here is from genome assembly GCA_034697705.1 of Ommatoiulus sabulosus. Classification (NCBI taxonomy): domain Eukaryota; kingdom Metazoa; phylum Arthropoda; class Diplopoda; order Julida; family Julidae; genus Ommatoiulus; species Ommatoiulus sabulosus. Next base: position 2,878 of record JAQGAO010008520.1, on the reverse strand, counting down.
ATGATTAGGAGAGTTTCTTGCCCACCTACAGCGAAAGAAAATGTTTGAAAATTTTATACTTAATGATAATAACATTTTGACACTGGGTTTCTCAGAGAAAGCATGAAGGCTTCGTAGATCAGCTAAGTTCACACCTAATTTTTTGTTTAATATTGAAAAAAAGCAATGCCCCAGCATGCTCTATTTGCAGAGCATTGAAGGCAGGAGAACTGCATATGTTAACGAAATGCTCCTATGTCAAGTCCTTGATGGAGCAACATGTATAAAAGGTATTACTTAGAAACAATGATATACACCAGTCAATAAAAGAGGCCTTAAGAATGGGGTGAGGAAATCACGTTTTAAACCGGGCAGTGGTATCGGACATATTAGTACTTGTGGTGACCACTATCCAAGACCAGCTGTATGCGGCGTACAATGGCTCGACCCATAATGGTAGGAGGCTTGTGTGAAAGACTATACTCTTTTAGATGGTGCGAAAAATTATTACTTTATAGAACAGGGAAAAGCTGGCTTCTTCACACACGGTGGAGGAGGGTTGATTCTTTCCCTTATACTTGTCAAACACTCGGATGTAATGGGTTGTTTATTCTTTGTGAATGGAGACAGATTTAGCAGTTAAATGATGCTAACCGATTGCCACCGGGTGGTTGGTAGGAGAGAATATGAAGTGTCAATGTATTGAGAGTTTAACTGGAAGTTTAGGGCCACGTCTTGTGTTTTCTGGCCACTGCCTTTAGAATCTGGAGAGAAGCTACTGGCAGCAGTACGATGCAGGCAAAGGAGGGGTCCTCAATGCAAGGACTGGCTCTAGAAGCTGGAGGGCCTCCAACAACTCATTAGTGATAACAGTTATTACTTTTTGTAACATGTGATTACTGACACTCGTGCTCGAGACCTGTTAAGGACTCAAGCGCATGTGTAGGTTTGCAGAGATTAGTATGTACGAAGTGGCTGTTCATGTTAAGATGTGCTTGAAGTTTTCTCACATCTTGGTCACTCGGGGGTCGGAGATTTTCTAACACCTTAGGTCTCCTAAGGGTTAGGTTTATTTTCCAAGAGTCACAATAGATTTGTTTGGAAGGAAGTAGTGGAAGCCAGCTTTTCCTTTGTCATCTCTTTCTGACTTATTGAGGGTTAATGCGGGCGAAAAGCCAAGGTGTCTTAGCTCTGTAATCAATTTTTTTCTCTATCACTGCCTGGTGGTAGACTTTAAATTCGAAATTGTGATAGAATCTTTCTGCCTAGCTATCGACTTACACAAGCACATATTGTCCACACTCCAGTTTCTAAATTTTTTGACTGTTTGCTAGGTGGGATTCCCCTTATAATGATTAGCAAGAGATCAGGGGACCTACATTTTTTGACTGTTTGCTAGGTGGAATCCCCCTTATAATGATTAGCAAGAGATCGGGGACCGATGAGATGGCAGTGTCCGCCGCGTTGGAGGGATTCCTGCGATGGCGGGGACCGCTGCAATGGGTGAGTCCGCAGCAAAGATGACGTGCTCTACGAAGGTGGTATCCGTTGTCCGATAGGGGCCATTTATGCACGTATGCAGCCACTACCTCGCAACCACCAGTAGTAGCACCCAGTGTCGAGTCCTGTTTGGAATCCTGATCCAGTCAAAGAACCCTGGAGCGTACCAGACCGCGACCACGCCAAGGAATTCTAAAAGACCAGAAACTAAGCTCCCAGTGTCGACATCCGCAGAAATCCTGATTCAGATCCCCCTCTAAACCATGGAGAGCATATAATTCTTGGTCCTCTTAGAAACCCACGCAAGTCAATTTTTGGATGCCTAGTTTCGATCCCGGGTGGGAATCCAGATTCAAGACTGGACCCTGGAGTGCCACCACAAATGGTCAACATTTAGTGGCAACAAACAGGCACAAATAGCAGCCTTGCCTCACTCCGCTCCATATTGGGATGTTTTCAGTCAGGCCAACTGATGTTAGGATGGAGGCAAACATGTCACTGAGGATGTCCGCAATGATGTCGGAAAAGGCCGATCCCGTGCCTTTATGTAACAGGACTGTTGTCATTGCTGCGTGTAGGAGGCAGTTAAACGCATTGGAACAACTGAGAAAAGCGGCACACAGGTCTTCCTTTTTTTCCCTTGCCAACATTTCTCCGGGTCCGTAGAGTCTGGCAGGTCCGAAACCGTCGAGTCGAACAGGTCCGGGTCCGTCAAGCTTATTAGGTCCAGGTCCCTCTGGTGCAAGTTGTCCAAGATGGCCAGGTTTGTCAGCTTCCAGTTGTCCAGGTCCAGGTGATTCAGGTCAGGTCGGGTCCAGTCAGGTCAGGTTCGGTCTACAGCATGGTTTAATTAAGCTAATAAAAGCAGATTTATTTTATTCATAGAAAATATTATAATACAGTTTTACTTTAAGACTAAGATAATACAGCAAATACAATGCATAAACATCTCAAGACAATGGGATCAACTTAGTTATTACATGGAAAAAAGTAAATAATATGAAATTTTTTGATTGCAGATAATATGAAGAGTGAATAATTACATAGAGTATCAAGAAACAATGGGGAGGTAAAAGTTCCTCGTTTTGCAATTTTTGGTTTGTTTTGCAAAGAGTGAGCATTTATGCCACTGTTAAAATATCAGAGATTAAAGATTTTGAAGTTTAAAGTCAGTACTATTTTTGGTTGGTGATGTGTTGCACATATACGTGCCTACTCCATTTTATTGTGTCGGATAACATCAGTGTCCTCATGAGTCGGGCATAATAAGGGTTGATTTTCAGCTTCTTAATCACTGTCTCGTTGACATTGTTCCAGCTGCCCAGTGACCCTACGATGAATGCGTTGAGGTAGACGGTCCACCCTTCCTGTTCCAGCATGGTTTTGAGCAGTAGGTATT
>JAQGAO010008519.1:0-10317 GCA_034697705.1 Ommatoiulus sabulosus | reverse complement strand
GCCCCGTACACACCGCTTTGCCATTTGCCATTTTTATTTTTATTTGTCATTTTTTTTTTGGTGTGGACTGGGCTTTAGAGAGTTAGAGGTATAGAGATTTGGCGCAAAATTAGTCATTTAAATTAATAATTCGTTAAAGTGGGCTAATGTTTCCTCATATAGGACAAGGACTGTGGGTGTAGGAGAGCGACAAACGGCTAGCACGGATTCAGAAGGGACTCCGACAAGTCTGAGCTCCGTACAGTAATACATGTACGTGTACTCTTTGAATGAAATGACGTCATTGTGCCATTCATCCAACCTGTGCACTTCTCAGAATTCATATTAATCACGTCGATTAAATTTAGGTTAGGCCGTGTTACGGAGGTGGCCGAATGGCAGTTCCTTTCATCAATTCTTCGGATTAAATGTTAAACGCGCCTGCTAATAACAACAATTTGAATTTCTTATTCTCGATTGACTGTCAACACACAATCGGGTTTCTCGAGTTTCGTCAAGGATACACGCAACGCGAGCCTGACTGCGGCAATTTTTTTTTTTAATTTAGTTTTCCTCGAATATAGAAATGAACATTGGAGGTCAAGAACCTGAAATCCGCAATAAAAAAAACACTCGGCTTATATGTCTACTCGTTTTGTCTACCTTAAGCCTACCTACTTGTTGCTTTCGATTCTTATAACTCAGCCGAAAATTTTGATAAAGAAAAAAAATGACGAATACTAGCTGTTCGGACCATGGAACGCGTTTTAAACAACAACGACCATTTAAAAGCCTGTCTTTCTCGAGAAATTTCCCGCAAAATACTACAGTATATGCTAATGGCTTTCGACAAATTCCTCGCATTCCGCCATCTTGTCCACTTTCGGTGACGTAACAAGCGGCGGTGGCGGCGCGGTTTTTTATCACTGGTGTTGGCAACGATACCTTCATGGCTACCAGTGGTTTGGTGGTTACGCTGTCAGATTTGCATCTAGTCTTAACTTTGCTATTAAATTAGACATTTGCACGTTCTGGCTGTTTGGATGTCTGATTTACTGTCAGGCGCTCTGAAATACAGCGCTGCAGAGTGACGTTAGTGATGATGAATGATGGCAATATGGTATGGATGTAATAGCGAAACGATGGATACATGTTACCCTGTCCTAACGCAATATTTTTAATTGGTCTATTTGTCTCGGGACCTAACGAAATTTCGGTTAAAAAAACCCCTCCAAAAATTCGTGTTATCATCTCCCGTTAGATACTGTACATGTATGCTGCATGATAATGGAATTACACGAATTTGTTGCTTGTTGTCTAAACTGGCTATAACAAAATCCAGTGATTGATACCAGTACAGTCATGTTCATATTCCTATCAGATATAACAAATTTGAACTAATCCCTAAGTATACCTAAACACATTTCTCAATGGCTTTGCAGCGTGGTTCATGGTTGCTTCATTCTTTCAGTCAGTTTTGTTATATAATCATATAAAGGTTAGGGTTAGATTGACAACGTCCAAAACCTGTTCATCAATATAGATTTAAAGTATATTTGACAAGTGCGTCTGTTGGTGACCTGTGAGTTTAAGAAGTTTTATGAATGTTAGGATTTAAGAAATTGGTCTGTTGTCCCCTCAATTTTATTAACCTGTCATTTCATGACAAACAAGTTAACTTTAGTTAATTCTTGAGCTTTGGAATTTAGATAGCACTTCTGGTTGTAGCTAGTTAAGAGTTGGGAAGATTTTTAAAAGTTGGAATTAAACAAACTATGCCCCCGGGTCTTAGTAGGGTGATTTTTCCAAAACTTTAATGGACGACAAATTACATTTAGGGAGCCCTTCATTTGATAGAATTTAAGAGAATGGTGTTGTTAGTAAGGAGCCAACTGAGCATGCGACTTAACAAAACTAATTGGCAATTAAATGCTAGAAAGCTGCTTATCCTGGTATTCCCTAAAATTACTTTTATCCATGTGTATCATTCACTCGACAAGCATTGATTAATTGGTTCCACTGTTTGCTAGCCAAACGCCAGGAGGCAGACAGCTCCATGATCACTGCCGTCAATTATATGGATTTCTTCAATTGAGCACTGAGCACAATTGCAACGTTCCTTGCAGAGCTTTTTCAATGAATTATCTTCAGTGACAAGACTTGTAAAGGTCCTTTGAATGTTTTTTCACGACCATCAGTGACTTAACCTAACATGCTGTACATGTCTGACCAGGCCTCTGCGCCACAGGGAGTGGCCATTTCCGAGCCTAATGCGGAAGGCCTGTTTTTTAATGACTGGAAAGGAAACAAATTTAGCAACGCATTAGCCCACGCTTAGCCCTACCCCGGTGTCATGGCGTTTGTCATCGGATATCCATTTCGCTCCATGTGCGTGGAAGATGAGAGGGGGTAATGAGAGCGCCTCGCTCTTAGCCCATCTTAGAAAACCACTGCTCGACAGTTGTCGCTGCAATTAAACCAGGGTTAAACAGTTAACGAGGCTATTATGCTATTGGAATTAGTTTGTCCCGAGTTTTTCCCTGAAGATAATGGCCGTGCTTCTCCGAATCGGCCTTGTCAGTGGCACCGCTTTGCTGTTTTTGGTACGAGGCCTGCCTGCCTTCAGCGACATTTTCACATTGTTATTTTGAAATTTGGCTGCCATTGTGTTGATATAAATGTGATAAGAGAGCAAGAAAATCAGTCGTACGCTCTTTGACATTTGATGCTCTGATGTCGCGGATCTATCTTACGCCATTCTGTTTGTCATTGGCTAAGTGTTGAACCCGGATGGCGCCACCACCAAATTGACTTTATGTAGCGCTTCTATAGGTGCAGCGCCATCTATCAGTAAATGCTAACAAACTCCGACTAGCAAATAATTCATATTTATGTCCGCTCCCTTTTGTTGAAATCTCTTTAGCTTGTGGACAGGTAATCGCATTTACGTACGTTTGGACCTCGTTAGAAGAAGGGTCCTGTCAAGTTCTTGTCCAAAATTGCCAATGCGTTAGAACGAGTGTGGCAAATTACTAGGCCTAGTTCAAAATTACGAGAGTCAACATGTTTCTTTTCGTTTTTTAGTTGTATCTTGCTGGCAGAGTTGCAATAGTGAGCAACATTTCATTTAATAGCCTATTATTTAAGTATATTGTGTGTTACAAACTTTGAAATGTACCAAAAAAAGTGTTTTCTATGGAAAGAAACTGTATGATGGGGAAAATAGTTTCATCCAAATAACAGTGATCAATTTGATTTAAAAAATGTTGCGATTTATTCTTGTCATTAAATGTTCGGTCAGTTTACATAAGGTTTAACGTAAGGCAACAATAAACAAACTGGCCCTGTTTAGATTGCCCCACTATTCTTTAAAAAAAATGAGAAAAAACAGCTAAGAACCAACGACATTTTCTGTACAGTAATGAAATAATTTCATCATCAATGGGATCATGAACACTTTACTTACATGTATGTTTGCTTTTAATTTGTATGGAAAAAAAACATTCAGCATAAGAACATTCAATTTAATACCAATTAGTTTTCTGGAACACATAATGTTCGAAAGTTGGGGTTCAACTGTATTGGGCACATGGCCGGAATTTTTAATTGTTGTTGGACACACTATGCAGTTTTACTGATGATTATATTGTATCTGGAGAAAAATGTTCTCCTGAGAATTAATATTCGCCAGATCACTTCAGTGCAAGAGATACTCTGGTTTTAGCTGATGAGCAAGTAGTACACCAGCTATTTTCCAAAAATATTTTTTTTACCAAAATATATGCATTTATTTTCAGTTTATAACGAATTTTTCCCCCATACTTAACTTTTAATGAACTGGGAAATTTTAACCACAAATCGCAAATTCTCCTTGGGGGAAAATATTTTTTTTCAAAGATATTCGTTTGTTAAAACATTATCTTTTGGACTTTTATGAGCAGCATGCGCAGAGGAAAGTCCATGCAATTTTTAAATTAAAAGAGACTTTAATTAGAATGCATTTTAATTTGATTTTTCTTTATGCTTTCATTAACTAATACGCATCATATTGTGGGAAAATTCTGAAGCGGAACACGGTGGCTTACAACAGTACCTTTTTAAACCAAAAACTGATGCAACAGAATGAAACCAAATACAATGTAAATGTAGACCATTAGGAAAATAGGTTAAAACGCTTTGTTTTCATAGGATATGGGTGATAATTCAAAATGCTACGCTCGCAAGACTTGCAGTGATTTTACGAGATAACTGCCGGGCCCAAACTCGAGAAAGGTGTTATTAACCAACAGGAGTCTCGCAACAAAAATATTCATCGAAGATGCCATTTTCTTTCACTGATGGGTCGTTTGCGTTCGATTTATATAAAAAAACCACGTGTGGGTAGCAATGTTTAGTTTGTTATTTGGCCTGCAAGCTTGAACCCTCATGAACTGGGATTTAAGCATGAGCAATTAAGAAGAAATTACAGCTCGGCCAGTTGAATCTGCTCCAACCGAGCTTTAGCACATTAACAGGAAGGTGCTGGAGGTGTACGCAGTAATGGGAAGTTGCGTACTTTTTAATTGACTTGAAATTATTATACCCTCCGCGCACCTGCTTTGGCACCGTTTTACGTCTCAGGTGGGGCACCCAGCCAGCTGTACGTCCCGCCATGACCCGATAGGGAAGTTCAATCGAAAATTGAAAAGCGAGCATTAATGCGGACGCAGGTAGGTGTCCTGTAGTTCACTTTCCCCATGTTTCGCAACTGCTGGCGCTGGGAAGTTGCGGTTCGCGGATTTTCCTATACCGTAGGCATCACGGTTCCTTTTTGGGTTCAACACTCTGCGCCGAGTGTCTTATAATAAACTGTGAGATTTGAGCGGTTGCGGTTTCCTGCAGATTGATTTCAAGTGCGTGTACGGTGTACACTGCTTGGCCCGTTTACGTATGCTCGCAGCGTCTTACGAGCCTCGAGAGGACAGTTTAGCCCAAGTGGGACCTTATAATGGCTTTTAGTAGCGTCAGACTAGTGTTTATAGACCTGGGGCAGTGATACATGCGATAAACAAACTTCCTCTCCCCGCTTCCGCTGAACGGGCATATTTCACGCAAAAATCAATTTTTTTTTTAATAAAATATTTAATAGCTTGTATCGTCCCAAGCTTGAAGTATGAATTAGTGTAACAGGCATTCATGGTAATTGCTCTTCCTCGTGATCCAAATTTAAATGAAAATACAAATCGAGCGATCCGTAATACTAATGATCCAAAATCCGGAACTTTGAGCGCCGGCATGCACGCCACGAGTGGAAAATTCCACACCGGACTTCGTGTACAAAATGTACACCAACATCACGCATAAAATTGTTTTTAAAAAAAATGCATAAAATTATTTGCAGGCTTTGTGTATATGGTGTACTTGAAACATTACATATAATGTGTGGTGTTTAGGCTTGGGTCCCATCCCCAAGTAATTGCCTCATTATTTTGAAAGTATACTCATGTATTCCAAAATTCCAAAAAAAAATATCCGAGACACTGCTGGTCCTAAGCGTTTCGGATAAAGAATACTCAGCTTTTATCTGAAGATAAAAAGTTGATTTGTGGCAATGATCCTATACTTAACTCTTGTAATATCGTAGCAGCGCCATTCCGTCTTATTTAGTAATTGGCATTGCTTTTATTTAGCGCACTTGAGACATCTCCAGTTAAAGACGCACTTGCCAACATTAAAAGTTCAATGTGCGCTTGTCGTGCCATCTGTGTCGTTAAAACATGTCAAAGATGGCGAACGCAACTCATGGAACTTCCAGTAGCTTGCACCATATCAAAACGTAGTTTTGCTACCGTTCAATTTTCCGGCGATATCTTCAGCTCCTTGGATCTGAAATGTTCTTGGTTCTTCATAGTAGTTTGGGGCAGCCGCAGGTGTACCAACCCCAGCCACCGACCTCAGTTTCGCTTTGTACCTGTCGCCATTATTTATGGACTTCTGGCCCCACAAAACCCCGGTGACTAAGCCGGAGCTAACTTCTACCCCCAAGTTCTTATTGTTGTCGAGGCCGTGACTCGGTCACCATAGGCACGTGGAATTTGGGGAGTTGGCGCACGTTGCATAGTACGCGCGCACCCATTTGCCCCTTCATTATATCTGTTGACCACCTGATGAAAAATGATTTTTTTTTATGAACAGGTGTGTATGTGTGCATCATGCTCGGACATAAAAGCTCTCCAGTCTCAACCTTTCTAGAGCCAGGTGCGATTCGCACGCGGGCACGCTCCCTCGCGAGTGCCCTGGATTTTTGTTCAACCTCCTTCGACGGAGATTGTTGAGAACCGGAACCTCGCCCGTTCGGGGGGGTTGATCTAATTTTCAGTTCATGGGAACGGCCCCTTCGCCGTTATGTTTAACATGCCCATACATGCGCCCGTCCTCCTTGCTTTTATCGCTGTTTTGATTGGAATCGCCGTTTTTATGCCCTGGCATGCGTTAACCTTGTCCGCCCAAGGAAAACGGCTTCACTTTCATTAAAACTGGGGATCTGGTTGTGCCAGCACTTTGTCACAAAGTCTGCTGCCCTAGATCTTTGTCTCACTTTCAGGGTAATAGAGGGATCGCAGATTCGCAGAAATCGCACCAGCGTTCTATAAGCGCCATCCCCAAGATGGCATCCCTCGCGACAGTACTTTATTCCAGAATGGTTCCAGTATGATTACAATTGCTGTCGTAACTTGCCCGTCTGTGGTGTTTCTCGTACTTTTTGCAGTCGCCACAATCCTAGGCGCTGCGCTGAGTCCAACGATAAAAGCGCTTTTACGTGGGCAGCAGCTTCTCTGGTTCGAGTGTTTGCATAGCAATTACTCTGGAGGTGCTGCAGCTTGTTGCGTCAAGATGGCATTCTCTACGGCGAATTTGTGACGAAATGCGATGGAATTGTTTCAGACTAGACGTTCAACAATAATATCATTGTTGCAGTTATGTGTAATGAACAGTATGCCAGTCATGCTTCAGCACCGTTCCAGGAAACTGGCCGCACTGCATGGTAACATACGAGTGGCATCATCCATGCACCTAAGGATTACGGATTCGGTCATTTATACGAATCGAATGAAATGGCATAGCTGATTCATTCATCTAATAATTTGCAGTGAAGTTTTAACTTAAAGACCTTGGGGTGACAAACATGTTCAGAACAGTGGGTTAACAAGCCCGATCCTTACAATATTCCCAAAATCACATTTGGTAATGCTGTTGATGGACATCGCGGAGTCGGACCATATCCAGTTTGCCATTTTCTGTATGCGTGGAAGGTGTCTGTATGTACATGACTACTTGTACTGTATAGTGTACAAGTGCGCGGCATATTTACGCAAGCATTATGTGATTAATTTCTGCTTTGGATGATGCATCGGTTGTAAACGTTCGCGAAGCGTGTTGCTTTGTGGTATTTCAATGCAATCTGATAATCGATTTTTGGTTCCCCCGTCTCTTAATAAGGTTGGTTGTATATAGGTATACTGTACGCAATCCGTGCAACCCATTACTGCCTTTATCGTGGTGGAATTTTTGTTGAGGGTTTGTCAATCTTGTGCCATGCGCACACACCCATTATTCAGGACTCGAAGTTTAATAGAGGACAATGAAGCAGCTCAATTATAGCAATTTAATATGAAGTTATGCAACCACCCTTTGCGTAACCCACACACGTTGTTCAGGTGCAAACACATGTCCAGCTGTATTGCATTATCCCCGTATAATAGCACACCTGTTTTTGAATCTCTTAATTGTGGCCAGCATGTACGCTCGTTCTACGGAGTCCATGTATAAATAAACATGTATAGCCTGCGATTGGCAGCGCCATCCGGAGGCGCGTGTCGCTATTCGGTTACGACCTCTGAAATGTCAGCATCTCTGAAGTATACCTGGATGTATTAATTGTGAAATGTTTGAAATAAACGCGTAGTAAGCGAGCTGTTTTTAAATATTTCGTCGAATGGTAAAATTCACCTAAATGCAGTATACGATGAAGGATGTGTAATGCCAGTTATAACCAGTTCTTGCACTTCAGAAAATACGGAACAAGTCCTGAAGAAAATTTAAGGGAGAATGTTTAAAACACTTGAAGGTTTCTTTCGGACAGGGCATCTGAGAAGAATTTTGTCATTTACTTTCTCCACTAATTTTTCCCCTATTCATTATACATGTTATGTGCATGTATATAAATGTGAATGCTAGTCTTCACACAATAGAGGTAATCGGATAGAAGCTTTACGAATTGTACTTTTGGCAGTCGTGTAAATTAGTCGCCCGTGCAAAATCTACACGCTAATGGATTTATAACGTGACTTAACGACAGCCAATGTGCGATTTGAAAAGGTTCTGAGTTCTGCTAAGATGAAGAAAATAGTTTTACGTAATTGCGCTTTTTGGTAGTCGTGTGAAGTCACCGGTGCAAAATCTGCACGCTAATTGATTTATAAAATTCACTCAAGGTTATCGCTGTTTTTAAACAAATTAATGCATTTTTTTTTTTGCACACATGACTTCACGAAAGCCAAAGTACGATTCTGAAAGCTTCTGTCTGAGTTCCGCTAACATGCTAACATTTTCTGAGATCATCTAAGCCCTGCTTTCGGGTAACCCTAAGCGTGGCGCTAGTGTACGCCTAGTGGTAAGCGCCCGCAATAAGCATTCAGTGTGTTCTCACCCATACAGCTCACAGCTTTTTTTTTTTTTTAAAAAAATCTTTTGATCACTTGTTTAACTCTAACCCTCGATCATCAGTTTTCGTATATACTTTACTGGTGGAAACTTAAGTTTCTTCAAGCTCAGCAGAAAACTTTTAAACATGCAGATCAAGAGAAAGTATAATACTCCGGGTATCCCACCATGCAGTGCGTATTAGCAGTTGGCCTGATGGTATATCCCGCGTCGAAATAAAGCGTCTAATCTAATCTCGCGCTATTTTGACTAAATGCGCATTCCAAAACAACGGACGATGGGTACGTTGGTAGTGGCATCGCAAACTCCATAAACGCTGATTATGCAAATGCCGATAAGCGTACGATGGTGGTATCTCTCTCAGGGCGGTGCCGCCAGTTCATTCCCCATATTGGGAAAACGCGGTGCTTACATAATAGTACTATTAGATCCGGGTGGACACTACCGTCATTAATGAACTTAGTCGCAATGCATGGCACGGATAAGCCATATCGAGCGGAGATAACCGCCATGCAATTCCGCGAATGAGAGGAGTGGAAACAATACCATATCCCGGGCCTACGCGAACCACTTCCTCGTATTTATTATCGGCCTGTTTTTAAACAATATTTCGTTGCTCGTTTCAAGTGCTACGCGTGCTTGTGTAGGCGGCTACTATTCTCGAAAATAACTTTAATTGACAAATAAGTCTATTTTCATGCTCGTAAACCTCTAACGGCGGCAGCGTCACGTTTTCTATCACGTTTGCCTCTTTCCGTCAATGCGATCTACCCAATACTATATTACTGTCCTATAGCTCCCTGATGCACTGTCTTATAAGAAAACTCAAGATCCGTGCCGTGGGCTTTACCCCGCCATGGCACTGTGATCTTTGTTTTCAAAATGTGCGCGACTCGCTCGTTTCTAGGCGAATGCAGGGTGATTTATATTTAGAAAGAGCCTCGGTTATTTTTGTGTTCATTCATTATTTCCCGAATGCGAAGTCAAGGTTTGTTATGAAGGGCTGCTGGATAAAATGGGAAAGGTTTACTCGGAAGAAGGACTGAGGAGCCCTAATTAATTCCGGGACTTTGTAGCTTCCTCCTTCCATCAACTCCGCTGATGCACTCAGTTTTGAGGCAGTGCGAGGACCCCCGAAGGTATAAGAGGTGACGAGTAGTGCACCAACATGGCGGCCATCGGTTTCTCCTATCAAACTGCTCCGCCTTTTTTTTTTCGTTGTTTGGCGATGCGTGACACCAGCATCCGCCATCTTGCGGCATTCCATCGTGACGTCGTCGAGATGAAAATTGAGCCGCGTCACTATTTATCTCGGCGCTCGGTGTAAACTATATTTACAAACGATTAGCTAAATAAAGCGAAGTGTCGAGTGTCTACATCGAAGACGTCATCAGTCACCCTATCTACATCTGTTTAAAAGTCATCTGTTAAGATATCATGTGCGGCGAAATTGAAAATCAGCGATTGAATATCAAATGCTAAAAGCACGTGACCCCCACGTCTGTGTATGACGTAATCTGCGCGTTGTTACAGTTAAGCGATCATCCATCGTTTAACTTATGGCGCATTCGATCGCCTTACTCTAGAGCAGCTCTAGAGCAGAGCTGTTCCTTTCCAGGGTAGCCAGATGTGCGT
>JAQGAO010008518.1:0-10318 GCA_034697705.1 Ommatoiulus sabulosus | reverse complement strand
CATCGGGAAAGGAATTCTACGGGAAATTTAGGAATTCATCGGGAAATTTAGGAATTCAACGGAAAATTTAGGAATTCTACGGGAAATTTAAGAATTCATCGGGAAAGGAAGCCATTAAGGTTAGCCACAGCAACGCGTGGTCGGGCACAGCTAGTTTCATATAAAATTTACATTTTGACATTTAACCTATGGTAAGATTACATGGTAGGCCTACTCGCTTTTCTTGATTTAAAATTGATTAGGTCGCATGATTGGCCCCTTGTACAGACCTTGTCGTTACTCTTTATGATCTTTCAAGCGGGGGCTAAGTGGTTTCTGAAAATCTGATCCAGTGCTTAATTTTTGGGTTGTCTTATTGCCCGATTAATTGATACAATGCAGATGTAATTCGAGCGAAAAGTGCGCATCGTTGTATGTAAATGAATGAGTTTGCAAGCGCAATTAACTGCTTCGGGGTTGGCCACGCTTTAATTGCTCGCTAAATTATGTCATGCTCGACGCGCTTTTATGTCTCTTTTATAGTGCATGTATTGCATTAGATGCTATCTGCTTTAAATTAATTGTTATTAGTTATGCGTGATTTTGATGAGGCTTCGGGCAACGTGTTGACTCCATGAAACGGCAGTTTTGAGCAAGAAGTTGGGTAGGTCTTTGACCATACTTCCATCGCACGAGTTTACGGTTAAATGGTGATAGAAACAACAATAGCCTGCGCCGAAAAATGTGTAGGGGTCGAAGTAACTGCCGTAAACAATTTGTTACGGCTTTTGTTTTATTTATTTCAACTTTAGTACCAGACTCGAAGGAGTTAACTTACCTTCTCGGTAGGGTCAGTAGTCGAGGGGTCAACGATGCCTTACATTTTTGGGGAGTGAGGTAACTGGGGCTTGAGTGGGTTCAGATGCAAGGCGTGCAACAAATGAACACCAGTAACATTGCGCCATGCAGTAACAATGCTTACTCGCGTGACATTGGAAAGACCTTGCCTTGGTAAAAATAAGTTTGTATTTTACAGAACAATAATGAATTTAACAAGAAAAAAGTGAAAGGTCAGTTTTGAAATTTGACATGTTTTAGGCTCAACGAACTTGGCAAACCTCTCATTATTGCAAAAATAATGATTCCATTTTCTGCATCAAATCAAAAGAAAGAAATTCTAGGCGTTGACATATGAACCTGATTTCCAAAAAAAAACATTTGCTAGTCATTGAAAGTAGTGCAAACAGACACTGCAATGTCTAGGGCTCCCCTTAAAAATTGAAGAATTTCATATTTTCAAAGAAAATGTGAATTTCATATGGGGAGCCACCATATGCTTTTGAATATGCAAATTGGGAAAGTACAGTAGGCTCAGTAGCTCTGGTTGAGGTTATCCAGATATTTTTGTATGCAGAATTATATTTATGAATCATAAAAATATTTCTCAAATCCTTACTGTACATTCGCTAATCCCAGAGAAACTTTCGGCTTTTATAAACATGTACGGTTTGACTTTTGAGTGTAGAGATAGTGCAACGATGAAAATTTTCCTTTTACTATACCGGCAAATTGTTCTGTACAAGTGCTATTAATACTAAGCTTCTTGATGTACAATACAGTATCATGATTAAAATGGTAATAGTTGGAAGTTGATTTTTGATAAGCAATGATTGAAGCTGAAGCGTGACCAGAAATTGGTCATGAAGGATAAAAAAAAGTTTTTGTATTTCGATGATCTCTACCGAAATTGCGATAAGATAACAAATTAGCGTGTAGTTTTTCAACTATGTAAATATTGTTATGTTTTTCATCGCCGGTAGTTTGTTTTCCTTGTCCCCATTATTGGTGATAATAAAATGGACATTGGGCGTGGTACTCGAGCATCGAAGCCAAAAGGAGTTTTGAGATTTAGCATAAAAACCGGTCGCAGTCACCTTAGCTTGACCGTGACAAGGCAACGAATGTTTGGGGCGAAAATAATAGGGTTTCGCTCGTAGTGTCAGTAGATCAATGCTGCCAGTGCCACGCAAGAATGAAAGTTACAAAAAATCCAAGCAAATTTTGAAACTTAATGTCGGAACATGCAACTCTACGATTAGCATTGCCATTGACCAATTTAGACGTGTGCTGCTTGTTGATTAGCCTACTTTAAATCGTTGCGTGACCTGGATACAGACCATGCAATGTAAGTAATCATCTTAATTCTGCTAATAACAAATGATGTTTTAATTGTGGTTGCAAATCTGTGCAAATGTGATATTTTAAGAGCTACTAGCGGAGTGAAACAAACACTTATTTCAAACTTGATAGGTAATGATATGAACTGCAGCATGCCAGTGCCATTTAGATTAATTTTCACTTCTACCCTCGCATGTGTATATGAAACAAATATTCGCAGATTATTTCCAGTATCCTAGCTGGAATGAATTTTAAGCGTGGGTGTATTTGCAAAGTTATTAAAATATCAAATTTCAATTTTTATCATTCGAATAGATAGCCAAATACGGCAGAATATTTCAGGTTCTGCTTGAAACATATTGCATGTTTCAAGCAGGGTGTAATCGGACCTGATGGTTGTGGCAGTCATTTATGTTTTCAGTTTCAAATGCGTTATTGGTACAGACACTTGAAAAGCGCGGCTTATAACGAGTCCAACATGCTATTTTAATTAAAGTATGTTTACAATATGCGAGCATGTCAAGTTAATCCGATTAACATTCTTTTTTTCCCGTTCATTAAGCCCCTTCCTGCATTAAGTGGCATAATTATATACCATCATCTTCAGATCTCTGTAATTAAAATGAAAACTATATCGCTGCTCATGGATCGTTGTAATTGGCCAGCTAGCGAAAGCCAGAATTATTTTTGAAACGTGGCCCCTGTGGGCTTGTCCTCTTTCCATTTGCACGTAATGTCCAATATGAGGGATAAGGATGAGGGAGAAATGAAATTTTCGAAAGTGGATATTTCATTGCGAAATTCTGCTGGACTAATACTCCTAAGTTTATTATTCCCTGCAGAACGAGCGTAAGATTGGATAACCTAATAGAATTTCCTCAATTATTTATGAGAACACCAGCTGCATCAACGCTTGGGGAACACGGCAAGTTGTGTCGATCATTATCAGGTTAGTGTAATTGACGGTTAAGACCAGTTTAAATCAATGAGTAATTAGCCTGAGATTGGGGAAATTAAAAAATAATTGATTGGAAACCATTAGTTTTACAATACGTACTGCGTTGTTTAAATGAATACAAGACACCAGATGAAAACGTTAAATCTGTCCACGAAATGTGATGAACTGATGAATTTTCAATAGTTTAACAGCAAAATAAGCACTAAAAAATATAGAACTGCATGTTGTTTAGAGTTGCACAAGTTCGTCTTATTTCGTGAACTGCTTACTCAATGAGCAACGCAATGTTGTTGCACAAAATTCATGTAACTCGAAAAATGAATGTAAACTTGAAGATAGATTTTATAATACCAGTTTGCTTCTAATTTAATAAACATTATGTAGGGAAATAGTGTATCCTCTAAGAAGTGATCAATATTAACTAGAATAGAACTACACTGTAGATATAACTGCACGAGCTATTGGTTTTGATTTACAACTTAAATCGCCGATAAACTCATCCGAAAAATGGTAATAAGTCACGTAAACCGATGATCAACATAGCATTTGGTTGCAAAGCCTGAGGGCCAATTGTCAGTTCGAGTATTTCCCGGAAATCGACCATTTCCTCACATCTTTGGTTTTCAAGCTGCATTAGGAAAGGCTCAGTATCTCTGAATGGTTAGGCCACAGATATAAATTGGCTGAGGTTATTGACTCTGTGTAAGTTACTCTGAAGAACCCTGGAGACACTTTGAGAAAGTTGCTAAGCAGGCAAATCTCGAGGTCTTTCCTATGATGCAAACTTCCTTGTCGAATTTCCTTGGTCCATTCTCCACTATATTGCTTCAGTGATGTAAAAGTTAAATGATCATAAGAAATAAGTTACTTCCGGAAAATTGTAAGTAAACAGATAAGGACTCGATCTATTTGGCTCGAGGACATCATGTTTGCTGTTCAGCATTATTCGCTCTAAAGATGAAGCTGTAATACATCGAGGAAGACATCTTCTCTTCCGACTTTGTGAATTTACTTCCCTTACAACGTTGTGGGAAACGAAAGCCTCTCCTAAGATGCAACTGCATATCAAACAGAATCAAGCATATAAGAGATGTTGGTTGTTGGCATCGATGTGTGCTGGATATTCATTATTTCTGTTAATTGAATTGACGCTGTTAGAATTTGATACCTCCTTTATCATCAAAATTGACCACTGTATCAATGAAAGTATAGTTGAATTGCAATTCAGTTTGATGTTTAATTATTTCATGTAAAGATAATGCGATAATAGAAGGTAATTATAATGAAATTAGTGACTTGTCTGGTAAGACATTGAGGTTGAAGTTGAACAATGTTATGGATGTTCTGTATTAACGTTTGGAGCAAATTTGTCAGATATAACATTTTTTATATATTAATTCTAAAAGAATGGAAAAACGATATACTGTCTGCATGTGATTAAAAGTGATACATGAAAAATCATAAACTGCGTGGACAAGTTAAGAAATGTACTTTGATAAAAAATTGGAAACTGAAGGATGTGTTGATGCATGAATAATTTGTTGTAGTTTTATAACAGGTTGGACTGCTGAAGTCACCTATTAGCTATTTTAACGTACCATGGGGATTGAACAATGCACCGCCTATAGTCGCATAATTGCAAAAACTTGAATGCGTGAGGCCTTGAAAACTTATCAAAATTACATTTGCATCAAGCTCTTATTGCCCCAAATAAGGCTCGTGTTCTTATTGCGTGCTTATTTATTTCTTCACCTTTCATATTTTAATCATGCAAATAAATTGACTCTTGCGTACGGTCTGGTGAACGTTATCGTTGTTTAACGCCTTTACCCTCGTGTGTTTGAACTTAATTTTCATTATTTATTCATGGCTTGCCATTATTCTCACTCTGTGCATACTTTGTTCCATTCCGCGTGCTCTCAACACCACATTTCATGTCGTATTTCATTGCAACATTACATTAACTATGACGCAAAAATTATTAACGTATTATGCGTGAAATATAGATGGCTCCTTGTGGGCATTCGCGCACCCATTCTGCTGTAAATTGGATCCCAACACGAACACTACCTATATTCTATGATCTATCTTTTCCTCTCCTCTACTGGAGTTTTCATCCTATTTCCTCACATTTCCACGATCTATCGGCTTTTACCCTGCACCATATCGTCCTAATATTAAAATGATGGAATTTTGCCATTTATCAAAATATGAGAACCGAAAAAAGGGGGAAGGCGAATCAATTACCATTTAATTTGATATTTTCATAAAGGGAATGTATGATGGACTATTTAGAGACCATCGAGTCACCGGTCGTCAAGCGGAACCGGTATCGCATTTTCAGTCAAACCGGCACGTGGCTAAATAGAATAGTGATTGCACGAGGCTCGGTCGCTCGGTATTTCAAACATTGAAACTTCTAAGAAAAAGTAGGTGCGAATCAAAATTTGAGTAAATCTTCTTCATCTCACAAGCGTCGCCACATTTTTCATAGAAGGACATTTCATGTGAAAATTCATCAAAAAGACAATCACTTTTGCTATCAGAACGAAATTAATCGAATCAGATCGATTTTGCTTATAAACTGCTATACATGCAATATCTGTAAAATGGAGATTTACAAGAACACAAGTGCCATGGGTAGTTTTCATCCAACAATGCATGTCCGCCATCTTGTTTCTTGTTATTTGAAATTTTAGCAATTAGTTGCATTGAATTTTTTCAAATTGGAGATTTCTTACTTAGAAAGAATCCATTGCTCATTAAGAGCAAATACTTTCATTGTACAAAAAGAACCATGATGACCATTTACAGTTTTATGCAAAATCTACAATTAACAAATAACATTCGACATATTAATAATTTTAGTGCTTGCAACAATGTCGATTTAAAACTAATTCATGCTAGGCTTGTTTCTACATACTGTAAATAATGTACAGTAGGCCTACTGTATATTGCGAGATTTTTGAAATTAGTACCGAATATTGGCGCTTCACGCAAGTGTTCAAATTACTCGTTAAGTTTCCATCGTCGTCGTTGATGCCATCTGTCCATCAATGCAGTGATTTGACCTTACACTAAATCTTGGTTTAGTGCACTTGGGATTTTCACTAACAATTTGATAAATCATTTTAATGTCCATTAATTAGCCTATCACCGTAATGGTAACAAATCTCGGTTGGTGCGTGCCAAAAAAAATAGTACGTTTACTTGTAAAGTGAGCTAGCTTTAATGACTTAACTTCCTTTAATTATGATGGATCGAAGCGATTAATGGTAATTAGTCAATTGCACCAGAGCCTTCCGTTAACTCGTTCCCATTGACGCGTTTAGGAAAACTTTCAAGGGCACTTTACTTTAATTATATTGTTATTATAGTGTACAGTATGATAAAATCAATTAAGCGCTGCATAGGAACTCTTAAAACATAATGTTAATGTTATAAATGTTAAAAAACACTTTAATAGCATGAGCATTTTTTAAATCTACATATACCTGTACATGTTATTGTGAAGTGTCCATGCAGTGTATGTTTTCATGGCATGTAAAATTGGGATAGGCATGTAATGATTTTCAATGCAAATTTGCTAGCATGCTTTTTTAAAATAAAAGTATGGACGTTTTCATGCTGAACTTATTGAACAGAACGCTCATGTTCACATGCTACAGTGGTCACCTGACGCCTCACAAAATCTGAAAGGTTATCCAGTAAAAAGTGACAACAAATTCGAGCTTACTTCGTTATGACCCAGACTGCCACTAAAACCAAGGCTGAGCGCAATGACTTCTATTTCTGAATTGGATTGAAAATGACGGGAACCTAAGAGATTTTCGATTTCTGTCGCTTGTGGTGGAGCATTGCCCTCAAATGACGGTTGGCTTTTTATCTTGCGCTAAATATTGACACGTACCTCCTAATGAATGGTTTAAAAAGTTTGATGGTTGAGGAAAAAAAGTTAGCTGGAATCAACGAATAGATTCTCTTCGGCCATCTTTGTCAATTTTCACCAAATTGCTTTGTTGGAAGACATTTTTGGTCCATACTCGGGCATGGTTTTGAAGTTGTACTCGACTTCCATTAGTGCTGGTCAATTTCTAAGAAGCGAGACAAAATAATCCTCCATGGGACGCATCAAGCAGCGACAAAAACAGCAAATCGAAGATGAAATGTTTGCCTTCCATGTGCTTTGAGAAGAGTGATGATCATGTCAGCCCTGCATTCATCAGCAAAAAGTTAAAGAAAATTTTTGCATGTCACAGTAAAACGATATGGTGCTGAGATGAAATACTATAAATGCGCATATTTATGTTTTCATCGCTTAGCAAATGTGCCAAAATGCAAAAAATACACTGACAAAAACAGCGAAGGAAACTCACGGTGGTGTTTGGATGTTGTTGTCATTGAGCGGTTGCAGTGGAAGAAACACAGAATTAAGGAGAAATCACAATGCATTTCACTGGGGAAGATTGAGTCGTTCCAGCATGCTGAACGTCTTATTTTTCATTTTTATTCATTACCCATGTCAAGTCAGCACCGATGGAACAGCGCGGATTTTTTTCTGGAGCTAAATGCATATGTGAGGAAATTGATGCCAGATAACGAAAATTGTCAAAACGACGAAGTCATGGCAATGCGCTGTAGGATTTGGAACTCTATTCTACGTGAATAATGGGTATTCCTCAATATTCCAATAATATCCTATATCAAAACGCGTGACGTCACATCCTCGTTGTTCGAAAATTAATTGGTTAGCCTTGACTCCATGATCGAATGATCATCAAATTTCTTCCATTCGTCTGTCAACAAGTTAGTGCATGTTTAGGATTGGCTCGCTTTATCATTGGGGATTTGATCAACTGATCAACAAACTTTGTCACCGCAAAACCAGATAAAAAATATGAGAGCTCGTATATCGCATTCCCAATTCAAAAGTGACACGACTCATAAATGGTCAATTTCCGGTTAAGACCTCATTAAGTTAAGCGAATTGAGTTCTACATGCATGTACTATACATGTATATTCAGTAAAAACGACATGCATATATCTGAGGTTGTCATTGTTTCGGATGACAATTTTTCCACTTCAATATTCATCATCATCAACCATGGGCCTCCATCTCCCTCCAGATGTCTCTGTCCTGTGATAAGTGGTGCAACCTTGTAGATTTTCACCGCTTCAGGACTTCACATCATCCATCCAAGCATTAAAACTTGCTTTATCAAAAAATTAATAATGTTAAGTTTTGTCACTTCTGAAGCGGGGCACGATGATCATAATTTACAATATACATGTATCATATTAGTATGAGTGACAGTTTGACCAAAGCTATATCAAAAAATTTTAATCATAGTCTAAAATTTCAACAGCAAGGTTTTTGTTATTCGTGATTTTGTTGTTAATCTTGTCCAGACCTTCAAGCTATTGTTTTTTATATTTTTATAAATGCAGGTAGGTATATTACTCATACTTGCAAGTCAATTAGGTTAATCATCAAGTTTGTGACACTGAAGCCAACTACTGTATGCCACTCGTGTCCGATGAATGTTTCGTTCTGTTCGTTTTGCTTTAATAAAGTCGATGCTACTGCAAATGACAACAACATGAAGTTGGAAAACCAAGTTAACAAAAACGTTAATTTCTAAAGCTGGATTCTTATTGAATTTCCGAAACTAGAGTTTGATTTCTATGCCATATGGAATGCTGAATGGGAGTACATGTACTTTTCTGATTCGAATACGCAGCCTATATATAGCCACTTAATTTACTTATATTCATCCTCCCTTATGGGATATATGAAACTTGATTTTCAATATTTGAGCACGCAGGATCACGTAATGGATGCTTTATTTGCGCCCAAGATCACAAACAAGGCGTGTTTGCATTTGCTGGGTGTTTATCACTTATTCAGAGCCAGAAATCTATTTGCCATTTTTTCATTTGTTGTCCACGCATTTCTGATCAACCTTGATCATTGTTTTCGGTTCGGATGGTCTTATAGACGGTAAATCGCGCGGCTACGAATTATTGCTGAAAAGTGCATTTGGTTAAATTGAAATTTATAGACGTTGGCTGGGCTGAAATCGTATCCGACGTCCTACATTAGTGTCGAGATTCCACTTTGGCTTCATGCAAAAAAAATGAATTATGGTAATAGAAAAATTGGTTCCGCATATGGGAGATGCGCGCAGTTTGGAACTCTTCAGCAGGATCGCATGACGAAGTTAAGTTTTACTTGCCATTATCTCAATTAATGTTTCACTGAGTTATGTCATGGAGAATGTGCCCAGTTTTCTTTGATTAGCAGAAATTCGATAATGCATTTAATGGAACATAATCCGGGAGCCTAAATATGCCGAACCTGGCATTGTGACTGGCACTCGATCGCATTGGAGCAGGTATAATTTACCCTAGTGATACAGCCTTGACAATGAGTTTTCATTATTATTCCCTGCTCAATTTTGGGCATTCTTTACTTCATGAAAATATTTTGAAAAACATTGTTTTGAACCTGAAAATGTTTTCTGGTGCATTTAGAAATAATTGGTTGCGTTTGAATTAACCATGGATTCACTGAGCAGCTTTATTGTGTTTGTTAATTAAGTTATAATCTCCCAGAGCTCAAATAACAATACTTTATACGTAGCATATAGAAAATTGTTGTTCTAAATTGTGGTTTGTCATTCTCACTGGGAACGGTCCATCTAATTACGGCGTAGATTGTTAGCTTACAATTTGGTTGATTTGTTGGGTAAACGGTTAGTTAATTTTGAACGACCTGACCTGCGAAGGTCCAATGTAGCAATCCAATGTCAACGTAGACAGCGCCCTTGAAAACGCGAAAAGCTTGCTTTTACAATATAATAATTAAGCAACTGGAAAAAATCTGTCATTTTATCTGCTATTATCTGCGTACAGTTTGTTTGTTTGTTTCTCTTGTAATAGGCAATTTTCTGTCAATTGAAATTATAGTTTTACAACAGGTGGTGGACATGTTGTAAATTTCGAGTCCATATATGGAAAACCATGTGAAACATTTTTTTGTAGCAGGAGGAAAGAAATTATATAAATTAACTTATACCACTAGGGCATTTGAACATCGAAGATTATATAGCAAACATATGTACTTGTTGGAATTCAGGTAGACGCGTGGATATGATCAAACACATTTAATTTTATTTAATCAACAAGTTAACAAGACAAAA
>JAQGAO010008517.1:0-10318 GCA_034697705.1 Ommatoiulus sabulosus | reverse complement strand
GGTCTCACAGTGTGACCGATTCCACCGATCTTTCGAAAATTTCTATTTTTGAAACTTTAATCATAAATAAATAAAACAAAATTAACCTTTTTTACTTAATCGGAACAAATTAATAAATTTTAATCTATTAAAAATACCGAGATTATTTAATTTACGCGTACTTGCCGGCCGGGCAGTGTTGCACGAGGTCAGAGTCAATGACGTCATACCTAAAATCTGGAATAGAGCAGATTGTTAGGCGTAGGTTGGTCGAATTCGATCGAATTTCTTAGATTTTCTTAAAAAAAACCTTTAAAATGGGACGAAAAAAGAAGAAGCAGACAAAGCCCTGGTGCTGGTATCCTTTTTAGAAACAATATATGCAGAAACTGCGGGGAAATAACGGAGATTTTAAAGTAAATCGAATGGCCCACCTCTTGTTCTTTTTCCTTAATGTTCCATTTAGGTATTGCAACCGGGAGTTCGATGATGAAAAAATACTGATTCAGCATCAAAAGGCCAAGCATTTTAAA
Organism: Ommatoiulus sabulosus; assembly: GCA_034697705.1. NCBI lineage: Eukaryota > Metazoa > Arthropoda > Diplopoda > Julida > Julidae > Ommatoiulus > Ommatoiulus sabulosus. The sequence continues at coordinate 9,806 of JAQGAO010008517.1, read as the reverse complement.
TGTCACATCTGCCACAAAAAGCTGTACACAGGACCGGGTCTAGCAATTCATTGCATGCAGGTTTGTTTTATTATAAATTCGGCCAAAATTCATTTTTTATACACCCACCCACCCTCCTAAGAGAGCCCTAAACAGCTCGTAAGCGAGGGGGGGAACCAAAAAAGCTAATAAATTCGTTAAAATTCTTTTAAATTTAGGTGCATAAAGAAACCATAGATAAAGTTCCGAATGCAGTTCCCAACAGGAATAACATCGAGATTGAAATTTATGGAATGGAAGGAATCCCCGAAGAAGACTTAAAGGAGCACGAAAAACAAAAGATGGGTTCGGACAAGGGTGAGTTTGTTTCAAAGTTTTTCTATGATATAATGTCAAATAAATTCAACTCAGTTCCTTACAGTGAGCAAATTCAACTTAATTCTTTACCCTTCACTCAGTCCGTAGTACCATTTGGCAGGGGGAGTTATTATGCAAATTAAATCAAGACTAAGCAGTTTGTCATGATGGTCCCCAATATCACAATTATGTTTTATGTTCTGTATTTGGGACATAAAGAAGAGGGTGGGGTGGGATCCCATTTGCAATCTCCATGGGACATCGGTTTAAACTCTCATCCGAAAGAGCCACCACTTAGAGAATTTTGCACATCCTCAAAATTCTCACCGACCTCGACCGGGGAGCAAACCTCACTAGTTAGGATTGACCATCGATGCCGGTCAAATAATTTATGTAACAAATGCAGAATGTTATTCCTAAATTCATTAAATGGGACAGATCGCATGTTTCATCTTCGAGGCCCTTTCCAAAGCGTTGAGTACGCAGTCCATAACATCCCGATGGACTTTGCGAAATAAAACTTTGGTACAGCAATCGCCAGGGAACGACGACACTATCAGTTGTATTTTTCTTGCAATCTACATCACGTTGTCGCTTCCACACCATATTTCCACCATTACATAAATCTGTTTGGGGAAAACTTGATTGTTCACGAGTTAAAATTGTCAGGTTTTTTTTTCAATGATTGCTGAAACTTTTAAAACTGGAGAATTGAGAAAAGATTAAATCGATCATTGATGACAAACCGTCAACTTTCCTATACTTTTCACGCTAGGTTCCGACGGCGAATCCGAACCCATGATGAAAAAATCAAAACCAGACGGACCGCCGCACATGATGAACGGGGGCGTCATGCCCGGAGTGGGCCCCTCGTCCCACATGATGCCGCATCATCACGTGCCCAATCCCATGCAAATGGGGATGGTTTCCCCTGGCATGCCTCCGGTCGGCATGACCCATATGGGCCACATGCCCCACATGCAGATGGGACATATGGGTCCGATGAGTAAGCGAATTGCCTTTTTACTCATATTCAGAACGGCAATTAAAGCAGTTGTACGAGTTTATAATTCTCTCTTGTATTTCAGATGGAATGGGACCCCCTTTCATGGGGCATGGGTAAGTCTCCGACCGCTTCGATTTTAGCGCAGACTGGCAAATTGAGAAGTTACGTAATTTTTTTTTCTTCTTCTTACAGTATGCATGTCATGGGTCATATGGGTCACATGATGCCTCACGGTCCGACCGGATATTCAGCCGGCCCCACGGTGGTGCAGCAAAACAAACCTCTCTTCCCATCCGCAGCCACGCAAATCCGATCGGTAAGTCGCCCATGCCAATCTTCTTGAGTCTTTCGTCCAAAGTGTTGAGTACGCAGTCCTAGAAATTCCGACGGGATTCTGCGAAATAAATCTTTGGTACATAAACCCACCAGGAAATGATGACAAAACTGTGGCAGGCGGCGTCCATCTCGACGCGACTACCGTTTAATTATTTTCACATTTCGAGTCTCTAATTTTTGTACTGAAACTCAACTCTGGTTCTCTGCATCCTCTCCCATTTCAGGGCCCGGTATCAACAGCATCTGGTCCAGTCGGTGCCGACTTCAAGCCCCTGACGACCACCTCCGCGCCCATCATGATGACCACCGCCGTCGTTGCGTCCGCCGCACCCAAGCACACATTCCCCGCCTATAGCAACGCCCCGAGCACTGCAGGATCCGCCACAGGTAAATATCCCGCCAAGATAACAAAAAAAAAACGCTTTCAGTAAGTGTGCTTCCGAAGTAAATAATTTTTTGTCGTTTTTTACTCCTCAGCGACCACAAACTCCGCCATCATCAGCAAGCCGGCCACCATCACCGGGGACTCCACAGTCAAGAAGCCCGTGATGATAAACACCACCGGCGCATCGAGTCGCATTGTTCATCCCGAGGAGGACGTGTCCATGGTGAGTGTGCCGTCGCCTTCCCCATTATTTCGAAACCGAATCAACACTAGTTTGATCAGAATCGAAACCTCGATATATGCTAAAAAAAATGAACTGTTGGTCTTTCTTTCTCGCAGGAGGAAAAGCGTTCTCGCCTTTCCAAATATCATCCGCAGTCCGGGGGCGGCTCCAGCGCCGCCGTCATTAGCTCTGGCCCGGTAACGTCGCTCACCTCCTCTTCGCCCGGTTCAATGAACGGTATGACCATGATGAGAGCCCCAATGGGGATTGCGCAAGGTAAGTGACACCCAGGTAGGGGCTAATCCGTACTTTATGGACCCAAACTGAGCGCTGGGTTTGTACCAATTTGCATCGTATTCTCGCATTATTCCTCGGAGGTCTCATGCCATGCACGGTACGTGGAGCTAACGGCACTTCCTTTTTGCATTTCCGCAGGCATGCAGCAGGCAGCACCCATGGGCTACGGCGCGCAGCAGATGGCCTATCAAGGTGGGGCGAGACCCATGATGTTGCCACCCCTCATCCAGCCCCGCTTCCGTTGAAACGTCAGGCTTGACAGACAGATAAGTGTTCTTTTACGCAAGCCGAAGCTAGAGAGACACGCGTTCAGTCACGGCGGAGCGAATCCGATCGGCTCGCACTTCCGCATCGATTCAATTCGGCGGCATTCACAAAGTCTGTAACTAAAAAAAATTTTACCGAGGCTTCCCCTCTATGGCCACTCACCAGGGTAGGTTCCCATCTCTTTGCGGACGTTACTTTTTCGTTAAGCTTTACGTTTTTTAAGACAGGCCCTCGTCTTGCCGATTTAGGTTGTCTTTTTTTTACACTTGTACTTCTCGGTACAGGTAAGTGTGTCCCGCTTGGCTCAAGTCTCTAATTCTCTTTTTTAAACCGCCGCCATCCGCACCATTCTTTTATCTTTTCTTCCGGCAGGCCTTGGGGTGGCACGAAACGGGACTCGGATCTTCATTTTTAACGCTCTTTACGGGGCTTTTTGCAACCTCTGCCAAACTTACAGACCCTAAAACAAAAAATTTTGAACGTGCAATTGGACCTGGATTCAAATTGAACTAACGATTAAACGCTGTAAAATAATGCAACCAGAAAAAGTTTGCGTTATTTCCAAAACACCAAGTACGTCTTCTTCGGGTGTCACCTTCGCCATCTCTCCCGTGGTGCAAAGCCACAGTGACCACTGAAGTAGACAAGTGGCAAAACGTAGTGTTTTGGAAATAAAACTATCTTTTAAAAAACAATACGTTTCGACGCAACGTGCCCTAACCGGGTGACCATGTACCCCATCTCTCCTGTGGTACAAAGCCACAGCGACATCCAAAGAAGACGTACGTTGCGTCAAAGGCATGGATTTCCGGAAAATCCAAAACCGTTTCGTGCCTCCCAGAATGCCGCTTAAACCCGACTAGACAAATTTCTCTTTATCTCGCTCGGCCCACAAAACTGATCGGTAGGTACAAACCAATGGATCGCTCTCCCGCGGATTGACATTTTTTCACTCGGGATGGGAGCCTCAATGGTTCCTTTCCCATATCTCATATATCGGTCCATCCTATTTTTTTTTATACGAAAACAAACTTTCGAAATCGTTCGTAGTCTTAATAGAACTCGCTGGTTATCGTAGGTTGGTGTTATTTTTTCTTACGGCGCTCGTGGTGTCGGCTCGTCTCTACGCTCAGCCAGAGAATGGGTTTGTCCAGAAATTTAAAAAAAGTAGCTTTTTAGTTTTAAAATAAAAAAATGTGGAAATCTGAGCGTTGCCTATTCTTCCAGACAATATTGGTTTTTATGATGCAATTCTCGCAGCAAGTTTTTTCTCACTATAAAAGTGAGAACAAACTCGAGGCTTCATAAAGTCCAGAATGTTTTTTTTTCTTAAGTTCGATTTCTTAAATTTTATAAGTTTTTTCTTGCTATAAATGCCAGAAAAGGAAACCTAAAATCGTAAGGGGTCATTCAAAAAAGATGACCTAATGTGTGTGGGGGATGGGGATAGGCTGAGTCATGGACACAATGTGGACGGGGAGGTTAGGGGTATGACCAACTCAGACGTCCACCCGATAAAAAAAAAATGCCAAATGGCAATATCGCGTAGGTGATGTGTTATAAATTGCAGAAGTCAGTAAACGGGGTACATTCAGTCCTGGAAAAGTTTTTTCGAGATCATCTTTACAAATTTTGCTACGTTTTCTAGAGGACAAATTTGCAAAATTTTCCGAATACAACTTTTTTTAAGTTTTGAACGTCTGAATGAGGGCAGGGATCCTGATTGACCGGACACAATGTGGACAGGGGGGAGTCCAATTTTGGGAAAATTTTGAGGACGTCCTTTTTGAATGGCTCCTAAGAATTTGCGAAATATTTTTATCCTAAGAACAGTTTTTGTAACGTTTTATGGTCGAATTGAGCAACTTCTGGATTGGCCTATATCTCCAGCGAGGATTATCCCGACCGAATTTAACTTCGGCGCCATGGCAAGCGGTGCAAAATGGTTTAAATTTGCCTAAAACATTGTTAGTTCAGGCCGCTCGTGTCTTATCGTTGGGGAACGAGGGCCAATTTATGGAACTTAAAGATGTTAAATTCGTCCAAAAGTTGCGGGAGCGAGTAAAACCTCCCTTGAACACCCCTTTCAATGATTTAAGCATATTTAAATCAATTTGACACGTTAAGGGTAGGGCAGGGCAGTTGATCGCAACGGGAACGCGATCATGTTCAGATCAATAACCCCACCTTTCTTTTCTTTCGTTCATTCGCTGGTTGATCGTAAGTGTTTAGAATTAGACAGAAATCCCCCAAACTAAGGTATGTATGGGCAAAGCTGAATAAACTGTTGATCAAACTTTTGAGCGCCAAGGTTTGTACCCGCAATTTGTAAATTTCAATCATTGGCTTTCTGGAAAGCTCTTTTTTTGTTGTCTTACTCAAAGTGCACCTGTCCGTTATGTGCTCCTGTTGTTCATTTTTAGCGTGGCTCTCGTAGAGCGCATTTGGGGGCTACCTGGACCGCAATAAGACATTGCCCGCGAAGGTCATATGCACAAAACAAAAAGCAAGTGGGTGATTCTAACACAAACCTTCCATTTTTCTATCGCACCACTAAAAATGCGCCGGCGAGATCAGAAACTGGCATCGCCTTTGATATTGTGATCAGATTCGGACGATCAACGTTCCCGCAATTCTGAACATTTGATGGCCAGCCATTTTCCAAATTCTGTAAGCTTTTCAAAATCCTATTCTTACCGGTTTGGATGCTGGTCTTTCGGGACAAAATCCATTTTCTCAAGACCAGAAACTGGCATTGCCTCCGATCATTTCCTCACATTCGGACGATCAAAAGTCTTGTTTTTCTGATCGTTCTAGCATCGGTTGCCAGCAATTTTTAAAATTCTGTAAGTTTTTCTCGCGGAAGAGGATGCACGGGGTCTTTGCCGGCGCATTTTTAATGTCGTTCCACCCCTCGCAGCACGCTCGCAGTGCTGTTGGACCGTTGGTCCCCAACTTCCACTTGCCCGGAAGTTAGGCGAAGGTTTTGTCGTGACTGAATTTGCCTAGTTGTATAGTTTGGCCCCAAGCAGCTTCACAGCACGCCCCCTGCGTGCTGTTGGGCCCTCGTAGCCAAAGGGTCCCCAACTTCCGCAGACCTTTTGCGGAAGTTTGGCGAAACGTTTAATCGCACTTACCCCCCTTCTGCTCGTCCTCCGGTAGTTTTTTTTTTCCTGGTGTTGTGCCGCCTGTTGAGTTTCATTTTGTAGATCAGCAAGATCAGGATCGCGGACCGGATCTGGGCTCCTGAAAGCGGGAGAACGCTCGTAAGCACCGATGTGGGCGCTCTTTTGGCCAACTATAGAATTAACGCCGGAGGTCCGAAAAATGTCAGGCTGGCTGCGCAGATTGCATTTTTTAATTATTTGTTAGAAGAATGGCGGGGGATGGATTTTCGAGCCATTGGCAAAGTGGATGATTTACAACTGTTATGTTCTGGACTTCGATTTCTGTAAAAATAGCCCTGCTCCTCAGTCACCACTTTCAGTCCTTCATTTTAGTCACGATTAAAAAATTTCTTTTTCCATTAATACTTTATTCCGATCCAGCATCTTAAGCTACGATGCGATGCGATCCTCCTTAAATTACTCAATTTAAGAATGACTATTTTAGTCCTCAGTTTTAGCCACGATTAAACATTTATTCGACTCAATGCCCAACACTGCTGTCAAGGAATCCGTATTTCGGTATTTAAAATCAACATTTTTGGCACAGTGCTACGAGCCGGGGCATTGAAATCCATCCCTCGTCCAAAGTCGCGACCAACATCCGCGAGAAGTGAGGATGACCAACCAAAGCTTTACCTCGACAATGTCCTCGCAGAAATCCTCCGGGATAAGGAAGTAGTTATGCTCCTCATCGGCTTAAAATCTTCCGCAGGAAGCGCTTTGATCGGTCTTGCTCACTCTATACTCAAAAAGTCCAGCTTCTTCCGCAAAATTTCACGCGAAAATTCGCCGTTTTTGTTACGTTTGTTCCGAGTTTGAAAATCAAGAGACACTAATGTATAACTTTTTAAAGGATTTGGCGTTATATTTGTAATAATTTCACATCACTTATATAAATACAATTTGGCTAAATAAAGCTATCGCAACGTGACCAGAGTCGAGTTTGTTGCTTATTTATCACAGCTCTGAAATCAATGCACTTTTTCAACTAGAATTTACCTGAAATTTAAATAATTTCTGGCTGGTGGAAGAATGTGGAAAAGTCGTTTACGGTACGTTGTTGTTCTTGATGATCATTTCCAGCATCTTGACGGAAGCCCAAGGATTGTCGGTTGGAATCTATGAAAAATTGGATGATATATACGAATTTGTTGTTGGTCAGTTTGCTTGCAAAATGTTCAGAGTACAAATTAAAAAAAACTTTCAACACATCCCGTATACAAATTTGTACGATTTTTCACGTTTTCTGAGTGACAAATTTGCAAAATTTTCAACAGATCCGAAGACAAATTTGCAAAGAGGACAGGTTTACAAACTTTTTCGAGGATAAACTTCACAAATTGTCACCTATTCCGGGGACAAATTTGCAAAATTCTCAACCTCTTCAGAGTACAAATTTGAAAAAAAAAACTTTCCAACACATCCCGTATGCAAACTTGTAAGAATTTCAAAATTTTTCACATTGCTAATTTTGTAAAATTTTAAATATTTTCCTCTGTTAATTTTGAAAAATATTCAAAACTGACCTTAGTTTCGTGTCAATTTTGCAAAATCGTGGAAAACGATTGGAAACGAAAAAGTGAAAAGTCAGGGGAGGTTGAATATGTAACAGGGTTCCCCCAGATAATTTTATTTTCAACTTCCCTGACTTTTCAAGGTTTGGGGGTACCCTGTGTAATTTATGGGGGAACCCTTTACTATAAATAATTACCATTAAACATGTACAATTTAGTAATTTCAAACGATTGTTTGAGAAACAGCGCATCTATATTTCCCGGAAAGTGATTAAAAACTTGTTTCCCAAATGTAAGCATAGCGAATGCAATAAAAACGTTTCAATGAACCTTGAGCCAACCATGTAGAAGCAATAATTTTGGAATACAACAACAAGACTATGCTGAATTTCCCTGAATTTTTCAAAAAAATCATTCTTCCCTGACTTTTCCAGGTCTGGGGGTTTACCCTGAATATACCCAAAAACACACAAATAACACAAAGCAGGTAAAACGAGGAAGAACCTTTACTTTTCTTACCATATGGCCAGCATTGAGCATCCAATAGAAAGCCAGGTTCTTGTAGGTCTTCACGTAGCCAACGACCGGATCCCCAGAAATGGGAATGGATCGGCGGGTGGCGTTGACGAAACTGTCCATTCCCGGCCACTTCATTCGGCCAAACCAATTGAGGGTCCCTAAACCGATTGCATTTTACGCCATCAATGTGGTACTTTTCTTCAAGTACACCAGCCAAATTTTGTCACCCCCGGAGTACTTGCCTAGAGTATCCACGATGAGATCCAACTGTGCGTTATAGACGACGACCTGCAGCAAGGTCTCGTTCAGCAGGGCTTCGACTAAAATCAATACAAAAAAATGAAATATTGCGTATATCGGATAACGGGGTTCCCCCAGAAATTTCACATTTAACTTCCCTGACCTTTCCAGGTTTTAAAAACAAATTTCCCTGGCCAACGACAAAATTTTCGTATGCCTACAGTATGTTATTCGCGATTTTGCAAAATCTACACGCAACAACATTTTTGCAATACTTTTCAATATTTAATATTGGTTAATTTTGTCAATTTTACAAATTTGTATTCCGTTAATGTAACAGCTTTTCAAATTTATACTCTTAAAATGCTTAAAAATTTTACAAATTTGTCCTCGGAAACTATTGAAAATTCTGCAAATTTGAACTCAGAAAATAATGCAAATTTGTCCTCAGAAACTATTGAAAATTTTACAAATCTGACCTCAAAAAATGCAGAAAATAATGACAATTTTGCAAATTTGTCCTCAGAAACTGTTGAAAATTAAGCAAATTTATGACCGGAAACCGCTACAAATTTTGTAACTTTGTGATCGGAAGCTATTGAAAATTTTACAAATTTGACCTCGGAAAATAATGAAAATTATGCAAATTTGACCTCAGAAAATAATGAAAATTATGCAAATTTGACCTCAGAAAATAATAAAAACTTTGCAAATTCGTCCTCAGAAAAAGGGTTGAAAATCATGCAAATTTGAACAGGTAAAATTTTAAAACGTTTTCAAATGGTCCCTGAACTAATCTTGCGGAAGATCATGTGACACCCGGAATACATTAAATTTCCCTGACTTTTCCATGTCTGGGGGAACCCTGAATAATAGATGACATAGGGTCGGTCACGGTGTCACGCAAATGCGTCTCATACGGAAAAATCCGGTTCATTAACTTACCAAATTCCGTGGCTGGCTTCATGAAATCCACGGACAGGGCATCGAACACCGCGTCCGACTGGCCTCCCCAAGTCACGTTCTCCGGAATGATCTGCAGCTTGTCTCTGATGGGCCCGTTCATGAGGTCCGAGAGCTGATCGGCGTAAAAGGGGCCCACGTGACGGTTGTACAATTTCTCTGCGGAAAAAAATGTCGGAATGTAGAAAGAGAAAAAGCCTCGAAACCGAGTTGATTGACCCAACTCACCGACGGCTTTGCTGGAGAGTTGTCCAGCAGTGCGGTGGCTCATCGTCTGATCGGGCCTCAGCTCGATGTTGTAGAAATTGACCCCGTGAGTCACCTTCGCAAATATTCGGATTCATTGAGTGGGTAAATACCAAGCAATATACAGTATGACCTGATCTGATCATGATGGACCCCAACATCACAATTATGTTATATTTCCCGTATTTGGGACCTTAACAAGGAGGATGGGATGGGAAAGCCGATGCCGATGTTAGGGTAGGAGCAGAGTGAACCGATTTCAGATCAGCTTTCTGCCTCCGATTACTAGCGCATGCGCATTCGCAAA
>JAQGAO010008516.1:0-10320 GCA_034697705.1 Ommatoiulus sabulosus | reverse complement strand
AATGGGCCCCGACAACGTTGAATTTCCCTGACTTTTTCAAGCTAAACCATTCTTCCCTGACTTTCCCAGGTCATTTTTAAGTTCCCTGACTTTTACAGGTTTTCCAGGTTTTCCAGGTCTGGGGGAACCCTGAACTGTAATTTGAAAGAAATTAGGTGTCCATTAAATTTACATTACTTGCATTGAGATGCTTGGTTAGGATTGGAAAACATGATTAATGCCTCGTAAAAGTCAAGTTGGGTCTCGTCCGTTGCGTACGTAGTTAGGGTTAGCAAAAAAACGACGATGGAAATCTTATTTGAAAAGAAGTTAGGGACCGATTAAATCTGCATTACATGCAAAGAAATGTTTAGTTAGGGTTAGAAAACCGACCAATGGAGGAATAAGGTATTCATTTTATAAAATTGAGAGATAATGAAGTGTAAATCATTGACTAAGATGCATGGTTAGGACTGTGACGATGCCATAGATACAACGCATATAACTAAAGTTTGATTTGACGTAACCAATGTGTAGTTAGGACTGTTAGATAATGACAGAAGTAGCCATTTTTTTTTCAAAATATAAAATTTTAATTTCACGCATGAGGTACATGTATGTGGTTAGGATATTCCGAAGACATGGACTAAAAGACACCGCTTTTACTCATGAAAGTTTTCATGAAAAACCGAATTAAATTTGCGTTTAATGCATAAGATACCTAGTTAGGATTACCAAAAAAAAATTACTTCGAATTCCAGATTAAAAGGTTAAAATTTACAAAAGTCGTAAATCACGAGTACCTCACGACCATTGTCTAAACTGTTCGCCAACACGGCGTCAGCGGGTGGATTTAACGGCCGATTAAACTCGATCGTTAAACCATTTCCGTGAATTTTAAGGCAAACGTTTGGTGAACTTTCGAGCAAATGCTAATTTTCTAGAAAAAACTCTCACATTTTCGGTAATTTTTTCGTTTGTTTTCGTGCGTTTCTAGACCACTTTAAACGGGCCGTTAATTGATGTGCGCGAGAGGGTGTTCGTTAAATCGCTGTTGCGGAATAAGGCTAACGCCCTAACTATAAATAACTTATTTGTGGGTCAGAACTGACTCTAGGGGGCGTTGGTGAATCATGCAAATGGACCATTTTTTGGGTAAAAAAAATTCAAAAATCAACTAAAATTTGCATGGAATGGGTTAATGGCGTTGCAGGTGCGCTGCCTCCGCCCTCTGACGGTTAACGTGTCAATCCGAGCATTAAATAAAACATTGTTTTTATTGAAAAATTTAATTGTCCAATCAGTTTTATGAGCGACCCCGTGCGGCGATGACCAATGAAGCCGTTAACCGAAGCACGCCAAAAACACCTGCGCAATTAGAATAATTGAAAGTTGACCGGGTTGCGCCAAACTCCCATTAACAGGGTTCTCCCGAAAGAAATTTCCACTTCCCTGACTTTTACTGGTTTTTAAACAAAATTCCCTGACCTACGATAATGTCAAAATGGACATTGGCTAAATGTTATCCACAATTTTGCAAAATCGTCACAGGACAATATTTTGTAAAATTGACTAATGACAATTTAAAATTTATTCTAAATTTAAAAATTAGCGTGTATTTTGTTTGTTGAAGTTTTGACAAATTTGTGAACGGAAAATGTAGGAAATATTGAAATTTTGAACTCAGAAAAGATTGAAAATGTTTGAACTTTCTCCTCGGAAATTTAAGTGTTGAAAATTGTACAAATATTTACTTTAAAACAGTTGAAAATGACGCAAATTTGTGCTTTGAAATTTTGAGAAATTAGTTTTCGGAAAATGTAGAAAATATTGAAATTTTGTACTCAGAAAAGATTGAAAATGTTTAAACTTTCTCCTCGGAAAGTGTTGAAAATTGTACATATATTTACTCTAAAACAGTTGAAAATTTTTCAAATTTATGCTGGAAATTTTTTTCCAATTTTTCAAATTTATATTACGAAAGGTTTGAACATTTTGCAAATGTATCTTCGAAAACTGTTGGACATTATGCAAATTTTTTCTCGAAAACTGTTTAAATTTTTGCAAATTTGTACTCTGAAAATGTGGACAATTTGGCAAGTTTGTCATCGGATAAGTTCGAAAACTTCGCAGATTTGTCTTGTAAAAATTAAAATAGAAAACTTAAAATAATGTAAAAAAAAAACTTACATAAAAGGTTTTTTAAAATTTGACAATTTTGTATTTGGTAAATGTAGAAAGTTTTGCTATAATTCGTACTTGGAAAACATGGAGAAATCTACACTTTTGTCCTCAGACAACGTGGAAAATTTTGCACCTTTTTCCTTGGAAAACGTGGAGAATTTTGCAAATTTGTAGTGGGAAAATGCAAACATGTTTCCAAATTGGTCACGACTACGTTGACTTTCCCTGACTTTTTCAGTCATTTTCAAGCAGGGTTCCCCCAGAAATTTCATTTTTAACTTCCCTGATTTTTCCAGGTTTGAAAAAAAATTCCCTGACCAATGACAACGTAAAAAATTGGAATATTTTCCAAAATTGACACTGGAAAATATTTCTTTTTTAAAATTTACTTACGACAATTTTGAAAATTGACATAGAATTTTTTAAAAATATTAAAAAAATTGCATGAAAATTTTTTTAAATGGGAAAATTAAATTTGTATTCAGAAAATGTTAAACATTTGTGCTCGGGAATTACGGGAGAGTTGCAACTTTGTCCTCGGAAAATGTGGAAAATTTGTACTCAAAAAACGCGGAAAATTTTGCAAATTAATACTCAGAAAACGTGGGGAATTGCGTAAACTTGTACAAGGAAAACGTGGAAAAGTTGGCAAATTTGTACTCAAAAAACGTGGAAATTTTTGCAAATTAATACTCAGAAAACGTGGACAATTTTGCAAATTTGTACCCGGTACTCAAAAAACGTGGAAATTTTTGCAAATTAATACTCAGACAACGTGGGGAATTGCGTAAATTTGTACAAGGAAAACGTGGAAAAGTTTGCAAATTTGCACTCAAAAAACGTGGAAATTTTTGCAAATTAATACTCAGAAAACGTGGGGAATTGCGTTAATTTGTGTATACAAGGAAAACGTGGACAATTTTGCAAATTTGTACTCAAAAAACGTGGAAAAGTTTTCAAATTTCTACTTGGAAAATGGCCCTGAGCTAACATCGCCATGACTGCGTTGAATTTCCCTGACTTTTTCCAAAATAAACCATTCTTCCCTGACTTTTCCAGTCATTTTCAAGTTCCCCGACTTTTCCAGGCTTTTCAGGTCTGGGGGAACCCTGTACGTTTCGCTCAAACGAACTTCAGACAAATTCCGACATCCGCTTAATACGAACTCCGGTTTAAACGAACACGATTTCAACATCCCTGGCGCTTCGTCTTAACCGATTTTCTATTGCACTTAAGATCTCGATCAGTTAAATTCGCGCATTTTTGGGGCACGGATTTTGGAAAGTGCCCCTGTTGCGGGCGCCCCCTACCGGGCGCGGGGTCAAGCAATTACAGCGGGTATTTCACCCGGATGTTTTTTTTTACAATCCTAACTTAATTGGCAACGTAATTGCTCCTCCGTTCTTCCTTCAATCATCCATTTTTCTTCGACTCCGCCCACTTTTTTTTAATCATTCGACGCTAACGAGACTGACCATCGGTCAAGCCAGGGGTCACTCGATGATGAGCTCATAAAAATATGAAACAGGGGGCGATTATCGTTGTTTTAAGTCAAGTTTTTTATTAGTTTTTCGTGCCACGCCCCCTGGCGTGGGCAATTTTTTTCCCTAAACTAAACAAGTTTCGGTTATAACGAAGCGTCGCATTGAATTAAGATGGAAATGTTTGCATTTTTAAACATCGTTACGCACCTACTGCGTTGGGAGAAAATATCAACTTTGACCCCAGACAGGGTTCCCTCAGAAATTTCATTTTCAACTTCCCTGACTTTTCCAGGTTTTAAAAAAAATTATACCTGACCAATGACAACGTGAAAAATTGACTTTTCCATAATTGACACTGGAAAATATTTTTTTAAAATTTATTAACGACAATTTTGAAAATCAACGTAGAATTTTTTGTTTAAATTTAAAAAAATTGCATGAAAATGTTTTAAAATGGGAAAATTTTGTATTCGAAAAATGTTAAAAATTTGTGCTCGGAAAAAGTGGGAAATTTTGCAATTTTGTCCTCAGAAAATTTGGAAAATTTGTAGTACGAAAACCTAGAGAATTTTGAAAATTAGTACATCATGGAAAAGGTGGACAAATTTCCTAATTTGTACTCGGAAAACGTACAAAATTTTACAAATTTGTACTCGAAAAACGTGGAAATTTTTGCAAATTAGTACTCGGAAAACGTGGAAAATTTTGAGAATCTTTACTCCGTAAATGTGGAAAATTTTTGCAAATTTCTACTCGAAATTAAATTTGAATTGCCTTAACTACGTTGAATTTCCCTGACTTTTTCACAATAAACCATTCTTCCTTGACTTTTCCAGGATATTTTCAAGTTCCCTGACTTTTCCAGGTTTTCCAGGTCTGGGGGAACCCTGCCCGACGAGCGCGACGCCACGCGGATGTTTACCGAAGCGCACATTTTCCCGATTTTGTTTTTAGTTCGGTTTGGAAATTTCAAATTTTCTCAGTTGGATTTTACAATCCAAGTTATCCGCTATATAACTCGTAAACTACTTAAGATAGACACGATGTGTAAACGGGTATATTTTCAGTCCGTCCACGCCCTATCGATCGGACCAATCGAAAATAATTTACGACGAACGAATCGCTGGTTATTGGCTGGAAAGCGGCCTCTAAGATGGCGGACGTTTGCGTTTTAGCCTCACTAAAAACGCAATAACTCGTAAACTGCTCGAGATATTTAGGAAGTGTAAACGGGGAAATTCCCCGCACATCCTCGCCCTATCGATCGAACAAATCGAAAATAATTTACAACGAACGGATCGCGAATTACAGGCTGAAAATTAAGATTCGGTAGTCGGTGCCACTTCATCCGCAGTATCTCGCAAACTACGTAAGTTAGACGCCGGTCGTAAACGGGAAAATTCTCCGCACGTCCACGTCCTATCGAACGGACCAATCGGATACGATTTAGGGCGTACGGATGGCGAAATAGCGGCCGGAAAGCGCCCCACGGCGTCATCCAGGGGGCGTTATTAGCGACACTTCATCCGCAATAACTCGCAAACTAAGTAAGTTAGACATCGGGTGTAAACTGGGAAATTGTCCACACTTCCACGCCCTATCGAATGGACCAATCCGATGTAATTAACGACGAAAAGATCGCGAGTTATTGTCCGGAAAGAAGCGCTCACTGGCGTCACCGTTGAGGCCGAAAACGCCCTCATTTAGCCAGAGCGCCATTAATGATGACATTTAAGAGGCAATGTCAATAAGGTGCGAAAACGTAATTGAGTCGTTTTTTTACGACTCCTATTTTGTGGCGATTTAATTCGTGAAATGAGCAAAGGGCGCCTCCAGGGGGCGACTCCACCCAGCCTTCGGTGCGCAATTAGGCCTAAATTAAATAAATACGTCATTAAAAATGCATCTCCAAGTGCGTTCACACTGACAAACAGTGCCAAAGAACGGATAAAAACAGCGAGGGTCGCTCATTAACGCCGAGGAAAGTGCTCCCCAGATGGCGCGCCTGGCAAGTGATTGATTAAGGCCTTGCTTAACGACGGAATTAGACCGTAATTTAATGGACCATTTGGAGTAATGCCCTTTGGAAAACGGGACTTCGGAGAAAATAATTGACAAATTAAAGAGCACCTTACAGAAAATATTATGTAGGAAAATTATACAAGTTTTTTTGTAAATGTTCCGTGGGTTTGATTTACGTTTATTTTCTAATTGTTTGTTATGTAGTAATCTGAAAATTGTAGAAAATAATGGGACAAACTGAAGTAATCGTAAAGATATGGAAAATAATCGAGAAAAATATAAGGAATAATCGAAAAATGAATCGAGAAAATATTGGACAAAATAAAGGAAATATCGAAAAATGCAAAATAATCGAAAAGACCAAATAATCGGAAAAAAAAGACCAAATAATCGGAAAAAAGACCAAATAATCGGGAAAAAAGACCAAATAATCGGAAAAAAGACCAAATAATAATTTTAATAATAATTTTAAAAAATCGAGAAAATACAGAAAATAACCGAAAAAATAAGAGAAAATTATCGAAAAATATAGAAAAAATTGAAAAAAAAATATACTTGAAAATAATAAAAAAAATTACCAAAATAATCGAAAGAAGTAGAAATTAATTTAAAAAAATTAGAAAACAAGCAAAAAAAATAGAACATTAGAAAATTATCGATAAACTTAAAAAATAATCGAACAATATAGAAAATAATCGAAAATTTTTAAAAATAATCGAAAAATTTAGAAATTAATAGGAACATATAGAAATGAATAGGAAAAATGTAGAAAATAATCGAAAAATTCAGAAAATAATCAAAAGAAATTGAGAAAATAAGCGAAATCAAAAGATATAGAAATTAATCGAAAAATTTAGAAAACAATTAAGAAATATAGAACATTAGAAAATTATCGATAAATTTAAGAAAGTAATCGAAAAATATAGAAATGAATAGGAAAAATGTAGAAAATAATCGAAAGATTTCGAGAAAAAAAATCGAAAAATAAGTAGAAAATTACCAAAAAAATTAAAGAATAACAACAAAATTGAAGTAAAAATAATAATAAAATCTCAAAAACCCACCAGAAAATTCAAGAAAACATTAGGAAAACTACAATATGTTCCGTATAGATTTGATGATTTTTCGTATATAGACATTTCCTGATTATTTAGTATAATGATCGTATAAAACTGAAGAAAAAAATTCGCAAATTTACAAAAAAAAAAAAAAAAAAAAAAAACCCAATCTGAACATTACTAAAAATAACAGAAAAACCATTTTCATCAAATATCAAATTTTTGTCGCCAATTGTACGTAACACGTCCATGTCACGTGTCACGTAACCGCCAGCTCAGTTTACGAGTAATTGAAGGACAGGCACTTATCGTTAAACAAATAAACTGACAAACATTTACTGACAAATGAGGCGTCAGAGTGTTGAAAAGACAATCGATACAATATAAGCGATGCATTTTTCATTAGTTGAAAAAGGAGGAAAGCTAATAGGGGCCACTTTATATCAATTTGATCAAATTGAGAGCGCCCTCTTCAGCCATTAAGGCAAACTTTCTATTGAAACAGCTGCGAACAGATATCAATAATCAAAATCGAAACCAATTTCTATTATTATTCCTCGTTTTTATACGAGCACCTGCTTCCGATCGTTTTTCACTCCATTTCATGGCCACAAAAAGCTTGTCAAAACCTAAAATGCATAATTAAAGACGCCTTTGAATGGGAGCGAATGCAAACATCCATGCTGAGAGGGTGAAGCCTAGAGCGAATTGGATCGATATAGATGGCAGCACGCGTTGTTCCTTCATTCAGAATGGAAATGAAATTATGGGTGTCATTTATGGCCCCCACATCCAAATTTACGGATAACTGAACAAATAGCGTTTAAAAGTTTGCTTATTCGGACCTGCATGGCTTTTTATAGGGCCATGTTAATTGTTAAATCTGCCTTTTTATAAGGACATGTTAAATCTGTCTTTTATAAAGCCATGTCAAATCTGCACATTTATACGTCATATGTTAAATCTGCACTTTTTTTTACTATTTATAAGGCCATGTTAAATTTGACTTTGCCTTAACCAGCCCTTTTATAAAGCCTTGTTAAATCAGCCACTTATAAAGGCATGTTAAATCAACCCTTTTATAAGGACATGATAAATAGCCCATTTAATTATAAAGACATGTTAAATCTGTCTCTTATAAGGACATGTTAAATATGCCTCTCATAAGGACATGTTAAATCAGACCTAATATAGGGCCATGGATATTAAATCAGCCCTTTCATAAGACCTTAAATCAACCTTTTATAAGGCCATGTTAAATCTGTCTTTTATAAAAACATGCTAAATCAGGATATGTATATGCATGGTCATTTTTGCACATTTAATACGCCATGTTAAATCTGCACATTTAATATACGCCATGTTAAATTAGCCCTTTTATAAAGCCTTGTTAAATCAATACTTTTATAAGGATATCTTAAATAAACCTTTTTATAAAGCCATGTTAAATCTGCCTGTTATAAGGACATGTTAAATAGCCCTTTTTATAAAGCCATGTTAAAAATGCCTCTTATAAGGACATGTCAAATATGCCTCTTATAAGGCCATGTTAAATCGGCACTTTTATAAGGCCATGTTAAATCTGCACTTTTATAAGGCCATGTTAAACCGTACCTTGACTTATTAAATCAGCCCTTTTATAAAGACATGTTAAATCAGACACTTATAAAGACAGGTTAAATTAATACTTTTATAAGGACATGTTAAATAGACGTTTTTATAAAGCCATGTTAAATCTACCTCTTATAAGGACATGTTAAATCAGACCTAATATAGGGCCATGGATATTAAATCAGCCCTTTCATAATACCTAAATCAGCCTTTTATAAGGCCATGTTAAATCTACCTTTCATAAGAACATGCTAAATCAGGATAACTTTTATAAGGCCATGTTAAATCTAACTTTCATTAGAACATGCTAAATCAGGATAACTGTATACATACTGTATATGCATGGTCATTTTTATGGGCCTGTATGGCCATGTTAAATCACCCTTTATAAGGTCGTGTTATAATCACGTACGTCTTTAAGCGGCCATGTTAAATAAACCTTTAGAAGTTCGTGATTAGTATAATTATGTTAAAACATCCGTTAGGTGCTCACGCTAAATCTACATTTACCCGGCCATGTTAAACTATCCTTTACAGGACAGACCTATAACATCTATGTAATCTGATAAATATACGAACGGTCACACGTCACTATAATTCTAAAATATGTTCGAGTTCAACCAGTTTCAACATGGCGCGTATATTTAATCTGTCCAAACAATTCCAACATTTCTCAAATCTAGTTCAAATACGTGTCATATCCGATTATTAATCTTAATCCTCCCGTGACAATAATCCGTTGAGAAACTGCCCATAAACGCTAGCTCGCATTTTAAACACCGCGAGAGGGCGCGCCTTACCGTTTCGTGGAACCCCATAGGTGGCGCTATTTATTTTTATCAAAACGAGTTTATAGTCGAAACGCATCTCGTTTCGTATATATGGCGTATTATTCTGTAAAAATAACAAAACCCCCTCCTCGAATTAAAAGTATAAATTTGTGCTAATCCGATGTCAGCGTGAGATCATTCTCTATTGTCTTCCGCATGGCTCACTCGGCGTGAGTTGGCCTTATGACTCATACTCACTGAACATTAAATGCGCATTTAAAAATAGTGTTGATATATTTGGCGAGCAAATATGGCGCCGCGGGATATCCGCCAAAAGGCCGTATCTTATATACTTAAAAAAGGCGGGGCTGCTTGCATACTTTTGACTAGTTTTTAGTATATAAACATGTAGAAATAAAGCCGGTTGGCAACCTCTCAGAGATGGGCGACGTGACGTTATTTTTTGGTAATGCCATGACAACGACTATAGAATCGCGTTACACTAACGTGATGCCGCCTAGGGGCCATTCAAAAAAGGCGTCCTCAATTTTTTTCACAAAATTGGACTTCCCCATACCCCCTTTCCGATATACTGAGCCCTAATGTACTGGACAAAACATAATGGACAACATATATTGGGAATAAATGTACTGGACAAACTCAGAAATCATAATTATGAGCAATGCCTCGGTACATACCCCAGTACAGTATGTTTTAAGCAGTTTATTTTGTTCACTATATTTTGTTCAGTAGATTTTGTCCAGTATGTTTTTGCCCCCTATATTTTTTCCCAGTATATTTTGGTATTAGTAGAGTATGTCGCCACATGGCCAAAAATACGTCAATTAAATATTTTTATTCCCTGAATGGGGGCTCCGCCCCCAAACCCCCTTTCTCACCTAAATGGGGGCTCCGCCCCCACACCCCTTTTCTCACCTAAATGGGGGCTTCGCCCCCAAACCCCCTTTCTCACCTAAATGGGGGCTCCGCCCCCACACCCCCTTTCTCACCTAAATGGGGGCTCCGCCCCCACACCCCTTTTCTCACCTTAATGGGGGCTTCGCCCCCAAACCCCCTTTCTCACCTAAATGGGGGTTCCGCCCCCACACCCTCTTTCTCACCTAAATGGGGGCTCCGCCCCCACACACCCTTTCTCACCTAAATGGGGGCTTCGCCCCCAAACCCCCTTTCTCACCTAAATGGGGGCTCCGC
>JAQGAO010008515.1:0-10320 GCA_034697705.1 Ommatoiulus sabulosus | reverse complement strand
ATATGGTTTCCGGAAAGCTCATGAAGAACTCTTAAAGTACTTGAAAGAATTATCTTCGTATCTGTGGCCATTTTAAATATATAATTTTTTTTCTTTGGGACAGGACTTTAGGAATCACCCTGTATATGTATCATAATATGGCGCTTATATGATGGATGCAAACAATGTTTAGTAACTTTGGCGTTTATTTTCTTCTTGAAAAAATTGAAAATTACACTATACAGTGTAGGCCTACTGCAGACTGTCTGTATTCCTTTTCAATAACCAGGCACTCCCTGATGTCCCGCAGAAACCACATTTATGGGAATATGAGGGGGAATGAATCGTGCATCACGAATATGGAAAGCAAAATAAATTCCTTTTAAAATTTGAATGATTTCACGTTAAATATTTTGGAAAAAGTTGGCCGTATGTGCATGTATATGTATAGAAATCAATTGCAGAAAAATTGAGATGAAAGTTTATTTCAAGCACGTCAAGCAAAAGTCAGATAGGTCTACCAATTAGTTTTTTAAGATGTCCACTCAAAAGGTTTAAAGGCTCTAGCTTAAGATCGGAGCAAGGAAGGCGGCTAAATCCGTATATATGCAGTCTTCTTAATCTTTTTTCGGCAGAGTGGTGCTCTCGAGCTGAATTCGAGGAGTACTGTACAGTATACAGTTTTGATCAAAACAAGGGGTGTTGCTCGGTTACCGTCGGGGCTTGTTTGTTCCCTTCTCCATCAATTAATAACGAAAATGGCAATTTGAGACGGTGATCACTTTCATTTCAACGATCATGTTATTCGGAGGGGAAAATGAAGGAGAGCGATTCATGGCGGGGAGAAAATGCACGGTGCAGGTAAAGAAAGTATTTTGGCTGGAAATCGATCGCCTGACACATTAATTAATGTAATCTCATAGACGCATCGGAAGGGAGGTCGTATAAGGGGGGCATCGAGATGCCATTTCTGAAGCTCGCTCTACGCGCTACTTCAGGGAAATTATTTGCCAAGAATTCAAGTACTCAAACCCAGGAAAACATTCTACATGTATTTCGGAAACTTCGAGAGCTAGATTGTTGGTTAGTTTCATTGTATGTCACGTGTAAATAATGTATCATATTTCAAAATAGTGGTGGAAACGCCATCTAGTGCACACTATATGCATCAGTTAGAAATGAAGTTTTGTAATATCAATAACAAATTGATTTAAAGTCGATGAGTGGGAAATTAAAAAAGCTGTTTCTATACCGTCCTTTTTGGTCAAACATAACTTAAATATCTTGGCCGTAATGCAGAGTGAGAATGGACTATACCAGGAATAAATATTTTCCCATTTAACGAAGCGTGTAAATTGAAATAATGATTTGTCGCCTACGCACTGCATCGACCTATCACAATTTATATTCAAAATTTTCCTTTTTCACCCAGGATTATTCTATCGGTATGCAGGTATTATTTTTGATTTTGAACCATTAATTTTCTTCCTTTACATTTTAAAAATGCAGATATTTACTTTAGCAACCCTTTGGCTTATATTAACAAATTTAAAAATTAAAACGTTTTACGTAAACATCGCCTGAAGTCAACCCAGCTGATAATACACGCATTTTAAACTGGGGATTTTTTTCCCCTCCATCTGAACTAACCCTAGGCTCGCCAGATGGCATCTCCGCCAATCTGCTTATTTTCGAAGCAAAAATCGAGCGAATGTTTTCCCGAAACGTGTTTGAGAAATTCATGGCATAGCGGAAGTGTTGACAGGCTCGAGTGAATTATATATTATTTTTTGTTTTTGTCATCTCTTTCATGGAGCAACGTGAACCAAGGGAATCTTCAAAATTCCTTTTCCGCTATACCCTCTCTATGCTGGCATTTTAGTTTCCAACCAAAAATCAGTTTTGGGAGAATGGCGTTGCCATGCTTGGGTTTCATGGAGGGGCACCCAAAATAAGGCTCCTTTTACGTTGGCATTGCACTGGCACATACCGACGTGTCATTTGTTAGGTTTGTGGAAGACGCATGCCACGATTGTAGCCACACGTGTGCCAAATAGTTAGATATTCTTTTACTTACCCTATCATCCGATGGCTCGCCAAAGGAATGAGTTCCAGATTCTTGGCAATTTCGTTTTCACCACCATCTGTTTGGGTAGAAAAGTTCTGGGAACAATGCGTGAAGGTGCGCTAACCAGCCAGTTTCATGGACATTCCAGCTTTTTCACACCAGATTGAATGAACATTTGGGAGGCACATATGTTGCAAAGATGCCGCGGGATCCCCTGTGAATTCTGCTGCAATAACATCGTTTTTCAGTAGGTTGGAAAGCGACAAAATCTTAACCGCGAGATGCATTTAATTTGGCGGTAATACATGACATCTTAATAGAAATTTTTGGTTACGCTTAACATGTGTTCCGACAAGGAATAAAATTGGTTAGGTTAGGCGAGACATCATTTCGCCTGCATTGCCTAAGCTTCTCAAATTTCGATAGCCGGCATTAATTTTTGCGTGCATATAGTAAAATCAAAATATAAAAAAATGGCGGATGGGAGATAAAGGAAAGTGTTATACAGATTATAAAAAAAAAAATTTAAACGAATAATATTTTAGCTTTGTCAAAATGTGTACAAAAAACAGTAATTTATATCTGCAACAAGTTGTAAAAATTGTTTTAATTTTTTTGTACTCATTTGGCTCGCGCTTATGATATAATTCAGAACTCCCGCTTTTTTATTCCTTTAGAAGTTAATGAAATGTTGCGTTATGAGTTTATAAATCACTGAAAGACAGTTTCACGTTTGAGAAACCTTAATAAAGAGAGCGTATCTCGTACACATTTTTTCATACTGATGAAACCTTAAATTCCTGAATTTCAGATTACACGTGACAAATAAAAAGTAATTTAGCGACAAAGGCACTGCAGTTTACTTATGCATGTAATCGTATATTTGAACGACTTGGCGCATTATTTCTAAAAAGGGGTTCATCCAAGCCTGCAATAAGAAATTATTGGAGTCATGCAGCAGCAAAATAGTTAAGTTTCATAGTTTGTTCATATTGCATTTCAGCGTATAGTTATCGACACGAGTCTCTACTGTATATGGCGGATGCAACGCAACATTATTTAGCACGATTAAAAAGCATATTGCTACTTCTAAAGCGAGTACATGTAATTTTTTTCGCAAGAATAAGTACATTTATTGGCACTCCAAAATAATTACTGTACATAAATGGCAGAAAAGGGTGAGTGCTTTCCAACATAATATCAATGTTTGATGAAAACTGCGGCGAAATCGTAAGTGGACGAAAACGCGCGTATACAATAAATATCGAGAGGTCGAAGCAAATAATAGTACCCAGGGAGACTGTTTTGAAAACAAAACCCCGGCCCTGGGAGCAACCGACGAACTAAAGCGAAACAATTACTATGGCTGGCATATCGATTTTTTTAAGTTAGTTTGTATAGCGTTAGCGTAATAATATCACAATTCATTCATTCTTTATAACAGCCATTAAATGGGTCATCGGAAATCGTACATATTTCACCTTCGTCTTTTGAATATTTAAACAGAATTAGGACCATGATTGATTAATGGACATGCAATGGGGAGGAGAGATTGGACAATAGCGAGTCGCATTCGCAACGCTCTCAAAGCGATTGTTTTACTTTTTTCCCCACCGGATCGTTGAAAAGAAATGTGGGCTACACGCCTGCTCCTTGATACTTGCAAAGATAGCTTGCCGGAGCGTAACCTTGGTTTCCGTACCGATCCTCCACGAACCACCACTCCGGGTTGCCTTGCAAATCCTGCCGGTGATGCACCAGGACGACCTGGCCCTGGACCATGTTAAGTTCGTGAGGCCCCGTGGCGTGGAACGTGTAGGCGGCCACGTAATACGTATTCTGAAAAGACAAAAGACCAACGCATTCAGCAATGAACATTTCAAAAGAAAGCGGGAACGGTGAAGCGTTCAGCTTTGTAACGTGTTCTAGATGCATTCGAGAGGCTGAGGGAATGGCGGGCCATCTTGGTTTGGCATACCGAAAAGTAGAAAATGAACTGCGGTCCTATACTGTATATGCTAACAGAATGAAACTGCAAAAAAAAAAAAAAAAACCCATGGTAAACATCTGCCAGTATAGGCGATCTCTCAAGTTCTTCTGACGTCCAGAACACCTTGGACTAATCTGTCCATGCGCACCATTAAAAAGCATTAATGGAGGTTGCTTAGCAGACGAATCATTTCTCTCGTCGAAGTTCTCAGCTTCTACTCCGAACAAAAGAGCTTAACCTCCATAGGCTCCATTCCAGCGCTTCCAACTTGTCTCTAGTTTTCCTCGTGCGTCCTTTATATTTGGGTATTTCAGTTTTTTTTTGTAATTTTTTATCAAATTCGTGTTGGAAATGCACCTTCCATCACCCTCGCGCGTTTCTCAACCCCTCGTTATTAATAGAACAGCGTTCACGGGCGCGAAGTAGTGGGAGGGTAAATATTGCGGATAAAAAAGGAGATCGGGAAAAATATCGGGTCTGGGTCTGGAGATGTTGACACGAGCCATTTGACGGGAAGTCCCATTCAGCGCGCGCGGCGCACGCATGCACGTCCTGGCGCTCTTTTGTGCGCTCCCTCCGTCAGGTGGCCGCGTTCCCACGCGGAAACACGACACTCCACTTAGCGAGGGCATTCGCCGAAGACGTTGGCGCGCACCTCGGAACCGGAGCCCTTTGCCAGTTTCTCATTAACCGCGCTGCCCGCCCCCAACGGCCTGCACTTTAAGCATTGTGCCTCGTTCAATTATTTATCGAACGACGAGCATTAAAAAGCGCGAACCTAGGGGGGAAAAAGCGACTGCGGCAACACGACCATGATTACTTTCCATTTGTGGTTTGATGAGCGTCCATTGTTGGCCGGAACTGTTGCCCGCTCCGATGTTAAGGTCCACGCGGGTTCAGTTGCATTCTGCTGCACAGAAGGCATCGAGTTGCAAAGACACCTTACCACGAACCACCTGAGCATACGGTCGAGTTTGCATGCCCAGGTTTTTGGAGGTTTTTGGTTACGAAGGGGAAGCGGTCCAAATTATTCTGATAAACTTAATTTTGTGTGCCGTCCGATGCAGAAGCGCTATTCTCCAGAAAGCTCATCAGGGAAAGATACACCTTTGAAGTCGGAACGTGTACCAAGTTATAGCGCGCGTAGCCAGCTTGATTTACTGGGAGAGTTAGAAAATGAGTTACATCATGTATGCTGATTTAGACATTTCGGATCAGTGTTTCATCGCCCCTCTTAAACAGGGTTCCCCCAGAAATTTCATTTTCAACTTCCCTGACTTTTCCAGGTTTTAATAAAATTTCCCTGAACAAAGACAATGTCAAAAATTGTACATATTTTGCAAAATTTGCTAATGACAATTATGAAAATTAACATAGAAAATTTTAAAAAAACCTGTACTCTGAAAACGTGGGAAATTTTTCAATTTTGTCCTCGGAAAACGTGGAGAATTTTGCAAATTTGTACTTGGAAAACGGAAATTTTTGCAAATTTTTACGCAGAAAATGGTCCTGAGCTAACCATGTAGAAGGATTCATTTTGGAATGCAACAACATGACTACGTTGAATTTCCCTAACTTTTCCAGGTCTGGGGAAAACCTGTAAAATGGGGCACTTTTTATGCAAATTATCTGCACGGCCTCAGCAAGTTTATGTAAAACAGGTTTCCAATTCTTTGTCCAAGAAATGGATATGCCATTGTCTAAAATTATGGAGCTCTGCAATGAAGAGGATGAGAGGGCGCGCTTTTTCTAATCCTCCTCTTTTCAAACTTCCTAATTCCAAGCTGAAGTAAACGACAATCTTAATCTTTTGTCGTATCAGAACCTATACTGTATAGGCTCTGAAGGAAACTCAGTTAAAAGTAGCGGTCCCATTGGGGAGCATAACATGCTGGATGCCAGCGAAATGGCCTCGTTAATCCGTAATTTCATCTATTGGGTATAACGAGTATTTGCTACTCGAACAGATATAACGAAATTAGCTTTATCTGCATTATGGTTTACATCTCTGAAACCCGCTTTGAGTGATATTCACCTCTGTGTCATCCACTTGAATCGTTGGAATCCCGTACTTGTTAGGGTCATTTTTGGACGTGGAAACTTGCTCCATATTGACCATTGCAAACCCGTCTAACTCATCGTCTTGAACTTCTGGGAAGTCACACGGTTCGTCGTACCGACCTCCGTTCGTTTCACTGGGATCGTAGCCCTGTAACGACAAAAAAATAATGGCTATTACAATCTAGTCTTCTCCAACACCGCCTATTGTGCAAAGGTGTGCTGATGGGGGTCGACATTTTAATTTTCTCGCATTTTAATAACAATGCTCTGTGTAATAATAACCGTTCTTTGATTCTATACGACGGAATTGTGAAGGCGCATGTTCCAAAAACCTGAAGAAATAAAATCAAATTAGGCAAAAATGCCATCGTGAATGCCGTCTGGGTAGGAGGCAAAATACTTTAATTTCCTGACTATTGTACATATGTTGCGTGTCTGGTTAAGTTTTAGGCTCGCTGCAGGGAAGATCAAATAGGGATATATACTGACAGTATAGTCGGTTTTTAAAATTTAAATGGCTTTCAAACGTAAAAATGCGAATTTGTCTAAAGTTGACACAAGGAATGTGAATAAAATATATTCAACGAAATCTTCAAATAGATGGGCAAAATGCATTTGCTCTGAACTAGTGTTCGGATTAACGAGAGCGAGCTATTACTCAATTCTGCGCAAATAAAAGTTCTACTATATACTTTAAGACTAATGAATCATGTGTTTTGCAAGATTTGCACCAAAAATGAGGATTTGTAGAAAATTTAAGCAAGTTTTAACAAGTTACCATTCAAATGGGTCGCCTTTTTTATTTGAAAAGTATAGTTAAGCTTTTCAATTGGGAATTGTGAAGCTTTCTTCGGAAGCGTTCGCAAAATGGTGAAAATGAGAGATGCTGGGAACTGGCAGGTGCAAGCAGACGGCTGAAGGGAGTTGACAACAATTTCTAAGGGGGCAAAACAAGCCTTTTAATTGGCTAACAACTGTTAAATAATAGGCTTTTAGCATTTCTTGTCTGTCGTCAGCGAAGTTCTAAGGGAGAAAACGCGCTGCGTGCTAAATGACAACAAATTCTTTCGCACAGATTTGTCCACTGTAGCCTTATAAACATTATTAGCAGTCCAATATACTGTATAGTTTCACGCAATTCCGGGTCAGTTTGACCCCATTCCGCCTTACGTATGTGCACGCACAATAAACAGCAAAATCTTGGTACATGTACCCGTAAACTTAATAAAAACAAACAAATGCAAATTTGTTTTCAGAATGCCACTCATCCAACTAAATGCAACTATACATGTATATTGATTTAAGTAAGAAACGTTTTACTATTACGCAGGGTGAATTCTTGAAAATAGATATACTGTACATGTACAAATAATTAATCCGCATCTTCAATTTAAATGTTAAAAACTAAGCAGTTTTTGTCTCTCTTACTTGACACTATAACTTTGCCAACTACTAATGTAATCTGAACAGACCTCAAAGCGAGATAATTTGAAGAAAAAAAAAGTGCAGGATATGAACTTAGAAGCAATTGCTGTTAGTTGATTTTGCTCAGCAATTCGTATGGTCCAATGACGTTCCACTTTTGAATTTTAGATACAAGATGATATCTTCATTTTCCGCCTCATTATACAAACTACATCCATTATGGAATTAACGACGGTGAGAGAGATTCCTTCCTGGCCTCTCTCACCCGTTCATCGTTTCATGGGTCGGCCCCTTAAACTCCTGAACCCCACACCCTCCACCTTTATTATAATTTCCTTCCCCTGCCCCTTGCAAACGTGCGGAATTTTTGATGGAGACATTTGATAAACGCGCGCAAATCGATTTCCAATATTTAATGCGCCGTAATTGTTGGTGGAAAACACTTTGTATATAATGCTTTATCAAATTTGACAAAAGATGGGTTCCAGCAGATAAGAAATGGGACCCAAGAACAGGGTCTGAATAAGGGCTCATTTGTCAGCGTTCAGCACAAGGGGGCCTCTTCGGGAAAACTAAACGCAGGTTTCAGAATGGATGGGAGGGAGGGGACAACACCCTGTACTCCTAATGAACGATTCTGGCACATGGAGGCTGCTACTTAAATATTTAGTATTGCATTTAGGAAAGGAATGCTGGATGTACATATATGTGTATGCGTGCTCGCATGCTAAGCTCACTTAACATCATCATCATCCTCCTACGTACATCGTTTAGGCTCACGTCTAATGCAACTCAAAAAGTTATAATTACTCGATTGATTAATGAAATGTTCAGGTTAGGATTAGATGTACAATAGGTTCTGAGGTTTGCTTGTGGAAAAACAATTTCCCATAAAACATGATGATTTAGCAATACACTGTATATTTTTTGGTGTACGTGCGCCCTTCAAAATTTTGAACTTCAGTTCCGTATGCCAAGATGGACAGTAATTCGGTTTTCAGAATGGGCTGAAGATTTGTTTCTACGAGAACGTTTTTGCGTTTTAGTTCTCATGAATAACTTATTGAAATTCAGCCATATCACATTTATTTTACAGACTTTGTTTCAAACAAGGCGATTTTGCTCAGCTTCACCATGCTTTATTTAAATGGCAATTAAGACTTGGCATAACTGGTGTACTTCAATTCAGCATATGTCACGCTGGCTTACACGTGTTATGCCACAAGTGAAAACCTTGACACGTTATTCGTTTTGCAATATACTGTACCGTAGTTTATTGTCCAAGGGCAATTTTTAGAAATCGAGTTTTGAGGATTTGTTAAACTTAACGGATGTTCAATTAGCTAATTGGAAGGCGGTAAAATGCCATATTCTCCAACTAAAAATCGCAATTGTTTACCATCACCGTAATTAAAGTTCTCCACAAACGTGTCATGAGTTGCAAAAATAGCTACAATGCTTTTTGTTTTCAAAGAGAAATCGACCTAAAAATTACCTCGCAATGTGAAAAGGAAAATTGTCTAGTCTCGGCACCAGGTCAGAGGTGACCACATTCCATTCACATTCGGCTATTTTAGTCGTCAAAATACGGCAGACCGACCACAAGGCAGGCAGGTTTTGTACATTCATTGCAAGCTTTTGAAACGAAGCCACACAGACTGCGCCTGGGCTATTGTTCCTTTATTTGCCATTTCTAAATTTCAAAAAGTTTAATTGGAGATTACATGAATTCTAAACGCGCTTGACACCTTCAGGATATTTGCAACCAACTTCAGTTTTATGATATGCTTTTGTGCAGATTTCAAGGATGATTTCCTAATTTAAAGTCTCACATTGTTTTTTATTAAATACTCCTCCATGAAATTGAACTTTGCTAAGTAACCCAATCCTGTAGTCTAAAATTAATGAAATGCACCCGAAAACAATCTACAAATTCTAAATATACATGTAGTTTGAATTTCTACAATGACCCAACAGCTACAGTGTATGTACATAACTGTGCATGCAGTGTGTGTAATCTGCTTCCCATGACGTTCACGCATAAGTCAATGGTGATTGGTGAGGGGTCATCCACAGACAGTATGCATATAAGTTGCAAAATGTTCCCTTTTGTACCTGAATTGCATTTGTTGAGCAAGTTTTGGAAAGGAGAGCCAAATTCTATTGCCTTACTGTGCTGAGGAAGTCCATTGTATAATAAATTTTGTAATTGTCTAAAGTCATTTTTAGCTACCCTTA
This sequence comes from Ommatoiulus sabulosus, assembly GCA_034697705.1. NCBI lineage: Eukaryota > Metazoa > Arthropoda > Diplopoda > Julida > Julidae > Ommatoiulus > Ommatoiulus sabulosus. Next base: position 559 of record JAQGAO010008515.1, on the reverse strand, counting down.
ATATACAAATAAGTCAGAATTATTTCCCAAGTCAGATCAATTTGGGCATAAATTGCAAAGTAAATCTGACAATTTAAACTGTTGCGCGGTTTCTATCATATTACGGTGTTCTTGTACAAACAGGAAAGCTCATCTACTCAGGCCATCCATGGCCATTGTAAGTTTGATTTCAGCTACCATATTGTTAGTGTCAAATTTCTCACATTCATAACTGGATATCATCACAAACAACATGTGTAGCCGATAAAGGTGTGAACACACCAATGAAACTTAAACTGAAACTTGAGTTTCTGAAAACTGGAAGGCAAGTTTCAGAACTGTGCTTTAACCAGCTTTCCGAATTGACTTTCCAGATTCAGAAACAAAGTTTCGTTAAGGCGGGTACACACCAACGAAACATTGTTGCGAAACAGTGTTTTGCAACAAGGTTTCATAAAAATGTTTCTAAGATATGTTTCGTGCAATGACAAATCTCGGAAACGTTTACGTACACACCAACGAAACAATTAGGCCTGGACGTAACGCGACGATGTCCGAAGTTCGGACGTTGATTAAAATA
>JAQGAO010008514.1:0-10320 GCA_034697705.1 Ommatoiulus sabulosus | reverse complement strand
AACCGAATGGAACGAGTGCAGAATCGTACTCTGAGAGTACACTAGTGCAGATTTTTTGGCCCAATCGAATTCGCCATTAATGATCCCCCCCCCCTCTGCCAAATGGTACAATGTACTGACTGTAGCGTAAAAAGTAGAATAGATCATCTGTCAAAATTAAAGGATACATTGAAAACTAATATTAATGAAAAACTATGAAAATTGAAGCATTTGTTTGATAATCAAAAATAATATACTGTATATCGTACAAAAGTATGAATCTTTATGCATAAAGGCCATCAATTTGCATTCTTTGCCCTCTTAACAACTTTGCGCCAGGTTGCCTACCTTTGCCCCCTTCGATGTTCACATTGCCCACTTTGAAAATCACTGCATGATTTAAATAAAAATTGATTTCCTACTCTACATTTATACAGTTCATTACCTGGATGTGGGGCTTTCATATAGGCTTATTTCATTTTAAGATTGCATTTACTGTTTAAAAACTCCTTGAATTTTTTTTTTATTCTACATCTGGTTATATTCAGGAATTTCGCTAAAAACTTTCTACAGGTGTACATTGTACCGCCATTTGCCAACTTGGTTCAGGAGCTACAGTATTAGAACTGATATAAGAAACCTTTTTACATGTACTCATTTTGTCAATTGAGAACGAATGAGATGTTCTTAATTAAGTAGAGAGCAGTTAGCTTCTTGTACTTTTTGTTGTACTATATACAAGTAATGTATGCCGTATAGGTGCCTATTGAGGTTTGAGGTGAATTACCGGAATGGGGTCTTCACCATAAAAACTGTCAGCCATTACCCTGGGAATTACCCTATAAATTTATGTGCACTGTTACATGTACTCCGTGAGAAATGTAGGAGCTTGACTACCAACGTCCTGTTTTGGTGGGATGCCATAACTTCTAAATAATAATGTTGCTTATATAGGCCTACTGCATGTCCAAGACATGTCTTCAAACTTTTTTTATTCTTTAAAAAGCAAATGTAAGATGTACACAATCGTTCGCTTTATTTTTGATGCTGAAATTGGTCTAAAGCGTAAACTGGTTTATAAATTTTAAAAAAAAAGTTTTATTAAACTGAGTGTGCACACTGCAAAAAACATTTTGAACAAACTGAGTAGATGCAAGAGTCCATTTTTTGAAGATAAAGTTAACCCTTTCAGGCGTAAAGACAGTAAATGCAACCACAGTTTCGATGATTTCTCCCTATATTAAACTCAAGAGCTGTAAGTTTGGTTTTTATCATGTAACAGGCCATTATTTGTTTCATACAGTGTCATAAGTAAGCATCAGTTTAGGGTAAAAAATCTGCAATGTTTATTCTTAAAAACGCCTTGGAATTTGACAGAGACTGGAGAAAATTATCACACCAGCACGTTTGTTGGTGCATTTGTATTTTCAATTATATTATTTTCTATTTGATTTCTTTTAACATTTGTCTAAGTAGACATAAACGTACGCGTCAATGCGCTGTCGTCTGCACGATATCGACAGACGACTGCAGCGTTGATGGCAGCGCCACCGCCAAAAAGTTTATATAAAACCATTCGTTTCTTTTATCTTATCGACCCTCGACAGGAAACGTAAACCGCTTAACTAAAAACGGATTTTGATTTAAATTTCTCAAAAAAGTTTCCAACTAAATTTTTTTTCAAACTTTTCCAGAAACGTTTATGGTTTTTGGTTTATGGCTAGTGTGTACTAGGCTTAAGCTGCTTAAAAAACCTCCATGGAGGCTACAGCCTAAAGTCCTTGCTCTCTCACAATTTAGGCAAACGTTTACGAGTGGCACAGGTGGACTACCAGGACTAGCTAGCAATGGGACGGGAACATTGTTTAAAAAATCTTGGACTAGTACGGTGTGAGCTACGTATGACCTCTGTTAGTTAGCATGCAAGGTAGTAAGTTAATTCACCGCAGCGATGTTAATTAAATGTTCTGGAAAGTACACAGGGTTCCCCCAGACCTGGAAAAGTACACAGGGTTCCCCCAGACCTGGAAAAGTCAGTGAAGAATGACTTCAATGTATTTTGAAAAAGTACGCAAAATTAAACGTATTGATGTTGTCACAATCCAAATTTATTGTTTAGATGTAGTTAGCTCAGGACTCATTTTAAAATTTAAAAAAAAAATCCCAGTACAAATTTTAAAAATTTAAAAAAAAAATCCCAGTACAAATTTTAAAAATTTAAAAAAAAAATCCCAGTACAAATTTGGAAAATTTAAAAACAAAATTCAGTACAAATTTTCAAATTTTTTACCATTTTCAAAGTAAAAATTGGCAACATTAATAATTTTCAACATTTTCAGAGGACAAATTTGCTTAAATTTCAACGTTTTCCAAGAACATGCTGTATTTACAAAGTTTTTAACCTTTTCCGAGGTTAAATTTGCAAAATTTTCTACAGTTTCCGAAGGCAGATTTGCGAAATTTTCCACCTTTTCCGAAGACATATTTACACAAATTTCAACCTATTCCTTGGACATTTTTGCAAAATGTTCAACTGTTTCAGAGTACAAATTTGTAAAATTGTTAACAGATTTCGAGGACAAATTTTCAAAATTCTCAGCCTTTTAATAGTAGGCCTACAAATTTTAAATTTTTCTACATTTTCCGAATACAAATTTTCAAAATATTTTCATGCTAATTTTGTAAAATTTGAAACATTTTTCGTTGTTAATTTTTCAAATTTTCTAAATTGTCATTAGTAAAGTTTTTCAAAATATTGAATATTGTCCTGTGTCGATTTTGCAAAATTGTCACTGGAACCCTGGTACAAGCTGTATTAAGTACAAGTCCAAATTCCCCCATGTGCAAAGGCGTGTTCTGAAACTGTGCATGCAATGAACTGTTTAAACACAAATGTTATTAAGTGCCGTGTTTGTTCCACCTGTTTGCCAAACTCCTGACTTATCAATCAGACACCTCGCATCGGTGTAGCCTTGCTCAGCTTGGTGCTCATCGAACGAGGATTTCAGTCTGGATTCTGGACGCCATATTGAAAATTAAGCTTCCTCGAGGGAGATGGTCAGTGATGAGCATGTTTGCCATGGCGAAATTGAGTTGCTGAATTATTTCGCCCCAACACGCAGGCATGATAGCTGCGTGTTGCGCTGTTGGAAAAGGGCAGCCCACAATTCCCAAGCCACAGAATTCTGGTTCGTTTAATTAAGCAAAAACTTTCTCTAGCAATATCTCAGCCTGAAACAAGTTTCAAACATTTTGGAAATTGGAGCCAAGATGGCAGCCATAGATGCAAAATTACACAAACTTTCCATTGACTTGACATTGCTTGATACAAAAGAAGTGGTATTTGGGGCAATTATTTGTTCTGTTCCTTTATAATAAACGTTAAGTAAACGTATTGCAGCCTACATGGGGCGCCACTGCAGTATGGAACCTCATTAAGAAGATTGAAGAACTTGCTTTATGCGTTTCAGATGGAGTCCTTATTCGGGTAAAGTGAATGAATTTTCGATTTCCCAAATTTGCGCTGTTACTTTAAAACGAACTTTAGTCAATATCAAAAGTCACCCACTTAGCAAAAATGTCCAAAAAATGACTTCAGTTATGGACGTCATAATGACTAAAAACGGACCAAAACAATACTTCAAAATGTTCTTCCAGACCTAAATTTTTCCGTATAAAATGATGTCATTTTTCGTTATAAAATGGCGTCATTTTATGACTTATTTTGAGTGTTTGAGTGGTCAATTAACGTCATTATTGGAAACTGGCCGAAAAACGACGAGATAATGACGTCATTTTTTGACAGTTTGCTACGTGGGTACATGTAGGCCTACATGTATGTTATATCAGGAAATTCCCCGATGAAAGTTGTACCATCTTCCCATTCAGATACGTGGAGTATACTGTATGTAGGGTTCCATCACTTTTTCGATGAAGTTATAGTTCTTATTGTTGAAGTCATGTTTTGTCTTACTTCTGATAATACCAACTAAGCAAGTTTATACGAACAAATCTTGACGTTAATCCCTTAAGATTCGTTTTAACGATGTTCGACTGTATTTGGAACGATAATGTACCTTTCACGTGACATTTCTAAATACAAATAATGTTCTTGCATAAGTGGAAATTTGCCTTTATCACTTGGTTTCTTTAATTTCATCTCATTGTTTAATTGAAATTATGAATGTCGGAGTTTTTGATTCATCTTTTTTCATAGATACTGATTCATTCGCGCCTTAATCCACTTTTTCTAAAAAAAAAAAAAAACTGGTACTCTACTTTCTTTTTAAAATCTGACAATATTCTGTCAGCGATCTCATTCAGGAACCGGATTTTGAATCATCAAAAAATTTCGTTCGCCATATAGCATTTATATCTCCAAAGTGATGAATATGCAGCTAACCTAATGACGACTTGTGGAAACTTAAAAAACATTCCCCACTTTTCCTGTTTAAAATAAGAACATTAAGTTTCCTCAAAAAAAAAAAAAAAAAAAAAAAAAAAAAAAAACATTGCTCAAACGTCCACGAGCTACTCAAGCAGAGTACATCATTGGAGGTAAACAAAAATAGGCACTATCATGTAGCGGTTTTCGTTTCCAATTACCATAAAACAGGGTTTTACTTAGGCTGCAGGTTTTGGTTCCGATTTTATCATTCCAAATGTGTACAAGCTCACCGCGCTGCGGTCCAAGTATATTTTTCAGCGTTTACTCTTCTGCCAACTGGCCTCGTTAAGATTAGCAGAATTTAGCGAAAATTGCGGCAATCTATCTGAACATGTGATCTGCGTTAACGCTTGTGTGACTTTAATTGCCCCGTTGTTTATTGCTCAGAACTGTAACATCGTTAAAGGTACATGTGTATGGGGAAATTACGTAGCGGTTAATGCACAGGATGATAATGAAAGTTATCTTTGGAAAGCATACGAACATGTCCAATTATGACGTCATAGATAATTGGAGGGGGGAAAAGATGTGACGATGAGTCGTGGGGGGTCAAAGTTAAATAAAATTCAAATGCAAGCAATATGTAACCTTCAGGATTATTAATTAGTCTACAATTGTAGTGCTCAAATTAATGTTGCATACCTTTTGTGGTCCAATTTTTTTTTTCACGGCTCTATACCACCGTACGTAAACACGGTATACGTATAATACCAGTATATTCACTGGGCGGTTTATTGGGTGGGAATCTTTCTCAGCGACAACTGTGCGACTAGCGGCGGCTAAGTGGAAAATGTGCGTTAAGCCACGCCCATATATGGATAGTATCGCATCGCCAATGATGTTATGCTAATGAACACTTGCACAGTGCCCGGATGTCAGAAACAAGAAAGGGTCATTGAAAAAAAGCGTCCTCATGTAGGGAATTAAGGGAGTCCAATTTTGGGCAAATTTTGCTGACGTCCTTTTTGAATGGCCCCAAAACTTCCTGTAGCAATATGTATGTGCAGCAGACGACGAAAAATAGGCAATGTCTGCTTTCTGAAAATGCATTTATCGCTATCACTCCTTTCAAACGGATTGCTATTTACTTATCCAATTATTCAAGCGAGTGGAGGTGTATCGCGTCGTTTCGTTGGGCGTTGTTATGCTTAGCTGCCGCCGTATCAAGTCAGGCGCTGCAGTCGTTTTTATTTTATAACACTGGAACATCAAAGGTGCCGACACGTAGTGTCCTATACTGGTGTAAAAATATTTCAAAAAGAAATCCGTGCAAGTTTTGTTAATTTTGAAAAAAATTTAAAATTGACATTAGTAAATTTTGCAAAGTATTGATAGGTGACCGTGTTGATTTTGAAGAAATTGTTTAAGAAGAAGATTTGGCTTAAAAACCTTGGAAAGTCGAGGAAATTGAATAGGATTTTTCTGGGGGGACCCTGTTGACGTTAATTGAAAAGAGGATGAGGGTCCAAAAATTTTAGTGACGCCAATGCATATAGTTATCATTGGTGGTTGGCTTCTGAAAACGTAGCAGAATCTGAAATGCACCTCAAGTGAATGAGGCCGTCCATGTGCAGTATGTCATTATATTTTTTGAATATTTGGACCTCACCTGGAGCCCCTCCTACCTTAATATAACAACACAAATGCTGTTTAACGTCTCTTTGGGGAAACATTCCAGTGTGTTGCAGGTGCTATTTGAAAAATGGTCACGGCTAGCTTGCTCAGCACATTATTTATTCATCTACATGAAGTTTTTCCGAAAAAACGTTAAAAAAAATTGAAACAGTTTTGGAGGTGTATTTGTTTAAAGAGAACTGTACACGTTCATTAATAATGCCAACTATAATGACATTACCTCCAAAAATGTTGCATCATTCGCTGCATGACATTTCAAACCTTAAACGATGCCGACTTTTCGCAATCATTCTGCGCATGCGCGTGCACGTGGTGGCGCAAATTGGAAATACGAGTCAGGAATGCGTGGCGCGCGAAATTTAAACAAGAGTGTGGGAAACCTACCTGGTTCGGATTTTCATCATTACTGACCATCACACCACATTTTTTCCCCTTACACGATCATTTTTAATATCACTCTCTCAGAAGGTCATATCAGTATTAATAAATGTGTACAGTTCGCTTTAGAAACAAGTATCTGTGTAGACTGTGTAGTCAGTAATGACTTTACGCAATCATTCTGCGCATGCGCGTGCACGTAGTGGTGCAATTTGGAAATACGAGTCAGGAATGCGTGGCGGTGGCGCGCAAAATTTACATGAGTGTGTTGTCTATGGGGGAATCCTACATAACCAATACTAATGACCAGATTAATGAAGGGAAAACCTACATGATCAATACTAATGGCAGAATTAATGATGCGCACACTCTTGTCTTCATTATTAATTACAGAATGACAATGGACCAGGACCACTACCACGTCCCAAATTACCAAGCCACGGTCTAGTAATGATGCCAAAATCCGGATTTTCATCATAACTGGTCATCATTAGCAAATTTGTTCACCCTACACGATCATTTTTAATGTCACTTTCAGAAAGTCATGACAGTATTAATGATCGTGTACACATGGGCTAACGGCTTAATCTACGTGTGTAAACTGTTATCTCGTAGGTATTATGGTTTGTTAGCCATAATCCGGAGGTGCATGGGATGGTTATGAAGATAGGAAAGACCAACATAAATGAATGTATTAAAATTGATTTTTCAGTTTTGGCAGCCGTCATTCATACGTTATCTCACTATTTGCGTTGAGCTAATACGTTCGTTGGCGTACGACTTCAACCTTGAGGATTTACGTCTTTTTTATGGCAGGGCGCCTTGCTAAGATATGGCTCTTGCGGGTGCTATTTCTCGGAAAACTGGACTGATTAACTTAAAGGTTAAACTTGGCTTAGGAATACGCTTATGCATGGGATTGACCGAACTTATAATGCCAATGCTCTGATAAGTAGTTACGACTTGACGTCCGCCATCTTTATGAACACACTGTAAATATGACGTTTAATCATCTGGTCTGTTTGCCCTCACTTGTAAAGTATCAAACCGGGTGTCCCATTTTAAAAGGATCCACTGAAACATCTCGGGAAATAAGCATGTTGCCAAAAAAAGTCCTAGATAGAAGTTATTTTGAAGGGGTCCCAATAAGGGGCTATCTATTTTAGTATAGATGGCGTTGTTTATAGGCCAAATCAAGGTCAAAATGATTTTCCCTACGTCTTTCCCCGACTTACCTGGTACTTTTGGAGTTTCGGATGTCCGAAAAATGAGTCAATTTTAATGAATGACGTCGTCAATTGCAATTTTGATAATGGAGTAATTTAGAAAATTTGTTTTAATGCCGTTATCAATGTAAATGATAACATTTCTGATGATGATATCATACATTAATAATCGGACAATGACGTCATTTTCTTAATTATGATGATGATCACATTTGAAAAATTCTAATGACGTCATCATTTATTACTATGCAGCCGCAAATGTAGTTCTACATTAAAACGTTGCAGAGTAGCACAACTACGCTCCGGTTGGTTTTTATATATGGAATCCCCGTATTTGTTATTGCATATTCGAATGTTACGTCAAAAGGCCACAGATATAATTATTAACCGTACTCAGGAAATGCCGTAGCTTGAGGTAGATGGAAAACGTAAATGTAGATAAGCATTTCTTTTCTCTACGCTACCTAATAAATACATTATAAACATATCATATGGTAACACGTGTATAAATCCATTTTACATGTATATATATAGCGTATAGTTATTCAACATGTTGTTTACATGTAAAATACTTAGGATATACTATGTAAAACAAATGTACGCTACGTGTATAAAACACGTTTGCTATATCTAAAATATATGCATGCGACATGTAAATACATGTTTTACATACCATATTACATGCATTTTGATGTGACATTTTATTTTATATACTAGCCGTAAAACCCGGCTTTTCCCGGGATGTACTTAACGATGTTGATGCGACGAAGTAGGTATAATTATGAAATCATGGCCGCAGCGCCCCCATACCACTTCAGCAATTTGTCGTAAAGGCGCTTCATCGTAAAGACTCTCCATTGAAAACGTTCGCAAACATACATCTCTTTATATATATAGATATACACCTAATAATATATAGGATATATAATAATATTAGGATATACATAATTTGTAGGCCTAATTAACATATATGGATAAACAGTATGCTTAGTGCGCATGCGCCACCAAACGGGACTTTATCTACATTTACATTTACGTTTTCATTCTACGTCAAGCTACGACATTTCCTGAGTACGGCTGTTAGTTGGATTTTATTTTGTAAATATTGACCTATCACAGGCGCCATCTTAATTGTAACCCCCTTCAAAATACCTTTGTTTACAACTACGTCTTTGAACTTGTCTTTGTACTAGATTCTCTGTTCCAGAAATTTAAGCTTAAAATTTGGAATAAATTGCCAGCTTACTTTATTATTCTTTCTCCAGCAATTTCGGGACTTACCTGCCATTATGTATTTCAAAAAGGCAACAACCGAGTGATGAGTATATGGAGCTTAAAATTCTAAGAGTCTGCGTGTAAACCACACCCCTCAACTTTTTTGAGTAAAATGCGGTAAATTTTCAGCAAAATATCGGATGTAGCCCGTTTTGGATCACTAGAAACTGGTTTGACTCGCTCTCGAGCCACCAAGACTTCAGGCATGTTTTTTAAAGTTTCTCTTCACGTAAAAGTTTTTGTCCTTGACGGCTACCTACCCCGAGCTTTTGCAAAGTGCTCGCTTCTGAAAACCCTGGTATTTTAACTCTTGGAGCATTAATAAGTATGATATGCACGTCGTGCTGTTGTTATCCTATGGCAACAGCTAACTAACCAGTGACTGCATTTCTATATGTAAAGATTGTGTACAAATGTTTTTGCGGTTGTCTGGAAAACTGGAAATGTAACATGGCGTTACCCTAGAGTGATCAGTCAAGATAGGCAACGAAGCAGATGCCCCTAAGGTTGAGTTATTTGAGCATGATGCTGCGTCATTGTCGAAATCTAAACCTCCCCTCAGCAAAACAGGGTGCTGGAACCTGCCTGAAATGCTGGAAATTTCAAAAACAACTCTTCGTATAAATAATACTTGCTGTACATGGAATACTTTTATTTTCCTCTATGGAGTACTACTTCGACCACTATCACCCTAAGTTGGGATATTTTTATCCCTTTCCATATTTTCCTTAAATTCAATGTAATAAAATAAAGTGAACATGAAAATATTGAAAAATCGCTCGTGAGATGGAATTACAATTAATATAATCGGTCATTTTAAGACATTCGAAACTCCAAGACTACCCCCCTTAAGTTGGGGAAAAACGTAGTTCTACGTCATAATGGTATACATATTTATAAATAGTTGGTAGAAGTAGTTTTTAAGTACATGAATATCAGGGGTTACTTTCGAAATTTCTAGAATGACTAAGTAAAAACATGAAATCAAAACTTTGCAACAAGTTGTCGGCTACCAATGTCTCGAACGGTAGCGTAAACAAAGATATTTTCAACCAATTAATCATGCTTTCTAATTGCAGATGACGTCATTTGTTATTTTCATGCAAGGTTAATGATCTAACTTCTAAATTGAAGATGCACGGCGTGCACCAACTCTACAGTTTGGGTAAAATTGTGTCTGTTGGCCTTGCACTGAGTTGCACATGGGAATCTTTGCAACAATCGATGTTGGGTTATTCTGTTGTGTGTTATGCTATGCCAGGTTTCTTAACCCCCAGGTACTGGGGGTCCACGAAGACGTTACAAATAATAATATAACAGGGTTCCCCCAGACCTGGAAAAGTCAGGGAAGAATGGTTTAGTTTGAAAAAGTCAGGGAAA
>JAQGAO010008513.1:0-10321 GCA_034697705.1 Ommatoiulus sabulosus | reverse complement strand
ATTTGTTCAATTAAAAAGTTTGCAAACATTTAATTGATTAGTGCAGCATTACATTTACGAAAGCGATATACTTGTATATGCATTCGATGTTTAAAAAAATTGTTGAAACTCAATGGAGAAGACCAAATTGCGGGAGCGAAACTACAGTACAGCGAAACGCTCAACAAACCATTTATTTAACAATAGACAATTTTACGGGAATTACAGTTTTTAAATAATGCATAAATAATGGTACTAATAATAATTAAACAATAAAAAAAGCTTCCCATGCCGGGAATCGAACCCGGGCCTCCTGGGTGAAAGCCAGGTATCCTAGCCACTAGACAACATGGGATACGGTAGAATATGTAACTAAATTGCTACTCATGACGCGTTCATTTTTTAAAGGGAATTAAGTTAGATGCCAGGAATCTATTATAAGTGTAAATAAAGTTTAGAATTAATTAGCAGAAAAGCAAAAAAAAAGCTATTGACACTAAATAAAAAATTACATTACACTAGATTTATTATTATCATTTGAGTTGTTTTTCAATAAGAAACAGTATTTAATTCCAGCATTCTTATTACCAATTATTTAAGAGGACTCGCGACAAATGGTTTTTTTCCCCTACTTTCTACATAAATGGTCTTGCATTAATACCGGAAGTAGTTTCAAACTTCGTTAAATAAATGTAACACGAGTTGTCTTCAATTATAAAAAAAAAAAACTTCACTGATCTCTTGGGTGATAGCCAGGTATCGTAGCCACTAACAAATCGCAATTTATATCAAGAAAAATTTAACTCGTTTATTTATCACATTTTTGATATAATTTTTTGTTTTATCTACCATCAGATAAAACATTTAATATCTTCGAAGTATAATTATACTTGATTAGATGACGATTAGTTTTATACGCGAAATTTAAAAAAAACCTCATTTATAAATGCATTGCAGCTTATTTTAACTGTTAAATAAAAATGGAAAACATTTTCACTTATTCGGTTTCAACCATATCTATTTAGTGATGTTTTTAATTCGATATTAGATTTTAGAATCATTTTTTTTTTGTCTAATTACTCATTCATTTTCTCCCACGTTGTCTAGTGGTTCGGACTTACTGTGGTTGGGACACCCGACTTTCTCCCAGGAGGCCTGGGTTCGATTCCCTGCATAGAAAGTCTTTTTAATTCGCAATTTTTCATACAAATAACAGTAATTTGGGCAGTCAAATTTGAGACCACAGAATGGCTAGTCTAGTCCCTTGGTCACCACAAACCACTATGCAAAACTTTTCTAAAACAAATTAACGCGATTCTAGAATGTGATGTGCCTTTTTTAAAGTTGTTTTATCTTTCAACTTGAATTTAATCTTTAGAATAAATCGTTTTCATGCTGTTGAATTATTTCAACAATTATGTTATTGCAAGCTTGTTTTAGTATCCGTATATCCCATGTTGTCTAGTGGCTAGGATACCTGGCTTTCACCCAGGAGGCCCGGGTTCGATTCCCGGCATGGGAAGTTTTTTTATCATTTGCTATTTCAGAAGTATAATGTTTTAGCGAAGTATGTGTATGTTATGTTAATTTAAACAATTTTATTTCTCACCTCGATAAGATTTAATCATACTGTGCGATTTAATTCACAGTACGTCCTGTAAAGATTTTCGGGCACCCTGTAATACAAGAGCAACAGCGCCGTGTTCCTACGCCCCCTGGTGGCGAATGCTAAATACGAAGGCAGCGCTGTTATCACTCGGGCTTGCGGTAGTTCGCGAAGTTCTTTCGAAGAATGCAGTTAAAAGTACGTGCTTCTCTGTTGTTTATTCGGTCCAGGGGTCTTTACTAGTTTTAGAAGTAGCGATTTTGTTCGGCATTTCGAAAACTTCACAGAAGTTCACTCTACAATTCTCCCAGTTTCTACGGGTGGGTTGAGCCACGACTTCACCAGGTAAGCAAACTTGACATCGGTTTACCATCACTGATTATAACTGTCACTGAATAAAGCACGTGGTCTGCTTGTTGACACTTTAACAGGCATGTACTACTACATTATGTAATTTATGTTAAACAATCTATGAAATTTTGAACTGGACGTGGTACTCAGACAGGATCTTTACGAATGGCAGTTTTACCAAAACTTTGGGGTTTTCGTTAAGTTTTTGCCTTAACTGTACGAGTTGATACCGGTGTAATTGCCACTTATTGATATATTGTTTATTTGAATTAATTAATGTGATGAAATCTTTTTGGCATCAATTTCGTAGGCCGAGAGGGGAGACGTCGTTTATGCATGACCTCCCACCCCCAAATCTAAAATATTAAAATAAAGTCGTATTCACCAGCTAGAGCCAACCATTGCCGAACACTACCATCACGTGTTTAAAGTTTGTGGAAGTTTATGTCAATGTATTTTTGGGGGCTTTAGGTTACAATCTTTATTCGACTAGCCATAGCGGCAACAGAAAAAAAGAATCTCCCAGAAATCCAGTCACTGGAAACGAATTGACTTCCATAAAGCATTTTGTGGTGAGATAAGTTATTTACGACCTAATCCGTTATTTTGAGGTTTGCGCTGCAGTTAACCTCGTTGCCCAACAGGAGCCTCTCCCACCTGGGAATTGAACCCGTTAAATTCGGACAGGGTTGATAAAATTAACGCGATAAAACGTAATTCATCTTAGCTGGGTGGAAAAACATGTCTGAAACGCATTTGTGCAGAGAACCAGGTCATTTGAGGCCAGTTTGCAGTTGTAGGAATTGAAATTGGTCAATTAAACAGCTCGAGTGATAAGCTACCTTGTTGTATGTCGTTATACAGTACAGACGATATAAAATCTGTACGAATCACGTGGTTTTCAGTACACCAAACTTGGTTGGAAACAGTTGTGAACTTGTGATTGTAAATCGGCCGCGACAAAATAATCAACTGCTGAACAGTAGCGGCATTCATTGACTCTTGTTTATGTTTTATTCTACACAAATACTTTAAATCGCAGCTTTTAAGCCACATTCGTAGGAGACTTCATCAGTTTTGACCACTAGCTGATCGGCCTAAAAGGATGATCAGCCAGTGAATAAATGGTAGACAATGCTCTGTAGTTAAAGTTCAGTTCTATGCAAAAATCAAAGAAGGCTGAGCCATATTCGACAGCTGATCAGTCATTACCAAATCCCAAGACAGGTTGTCATTCGCTAGTTGATTATACAATCATTGCCAAAACCCAAGCCAAGCTGAAACATGACTGACTGATTGCTTGCAAGCGTTTTTGATTTTGGCTAAGAGAACTGCTTGATCAACCTGTGAATTCATGGCTGAAAATCTTTGGTTTGAAATAACTCATAGAAGACTGTGTCCTTCGCAGTCTGACCAGCCATTATCAAAACCAGGTTGCTGAAGCAGCAGACAGGTACGTGTAAATGTTTTAGGATTTGACTAAGGGATGATCAGCCTGTAAATGAATGGCTGAAAAGCTTTGGAGTGAAAGCACATGCAGCTCTAAGCCAAAATTGCTGCAGTGTCATTCGCTATATAGCTGATCAGTCGAAAACATGCAGACAGGATGAAACATGGCAGATGATATTCGTTTTCGTTTTTTTTTCTAATAGCCGATTAAACCGTGAATAGCTGAAAAGCCTCGGGAGTAATTAAAGCACAGCTGTAAGTTGAAATGATGTAGCTGATCAGCCATAACGTTTCCGATTTTGACTAATCGTTGATCGATCAATCGAATTCAAAACCCTACCATTTACAAAGACTGGCTGGCTGTATTATAAAGATAAGGCTAGCTCAAAAGTCATTCTTTAACAACAACTCTTCAATTTGATGCTTTTACAGCGGGCAAAAGTGAGTATGAAAATGTTTGCGCAGTTTACAGAATCATTAAAACATACTCTGAGACTATCGCGCGACTCACGGTTTCCATAGTTTAACTTTAGGGTGACTTATAAGGGTTGGGATATGAACGAGTAAGCAATTTTATCCTGGACAGATAAGGTAGGTCATGCCTGGACGTCCAGGTATGACCTACCTTTATCTTATACACACGCCGAAAGTGGTAAATGTGCCGCTGGCCATCTCGTGAGATGTTGCGTTTGAGAACGTCACGAACAAGTGATTTACGAACACTCGAGTTGATTTTGTACGAAGAGAACCCACCTAAATCATCAAATTCCTGAACGTTTTCTGGCGCAAATAATGAGGCAGCTGGGATAATAACGGCCATTTGTACCACCCTGTCAATGGCGGCTGTGCTTTTCCGAACGTCATGGAAGACATGCTTCGTTCTCATGTAGGTCAATTGCCAAAGAAACTTATTTAAAAAATATATATATAATAAAGACTTGACTAGTAACCCTGACATGCTCATGCACCCGCATGCCGATATAATTGAGTTAAGAACGCATCACCGACTTTGCCATAGGTCACCAGGATTGCTGGGAGTAATGTACATGTAAATCTAATGGATAAACCCCACGGATCGTCAGTTTGCGAAATTATCTTGATCATGTTGATAATTTATTATTTATACAAATAATTTGGGTCGTTGACTCGTTGTGAATACTGCATTATAGTACATTTTTTGCGTTTGAGCTGCAATTACAGTACTGTAACTGTTGCGAAACTACATATCCAAAAATACCCCAACAGCCAGTATAGATGCACATTGTTCAAGGTATTTCCTTTTCTACTTTCCTGGGCACAAGGGTTTATTGTGTTTAATTCTCCTACTTTCACGTTAATATCTGTAACTTGCATTGGGGCTGGTAACTCAATGTTAACATCATGATCATGGTAACTCAATGTTGACAAGCTACTGTACCTAGTGTTACAGCACATGTACTCGGCCTGCATGTACTCCATGAAATGCGTTGATCCATGCGAGTGGTTCACTCGATGAGCAGTGATAAGTTGGTTCGAATACTTCAGCATTCGAAAACAACCAGCCAGATAACGAAACGAGCAAAAAAGCTCGATGGATAACCACAAAAGTATGAGGTGACATTGTAAAAATTGCTATTTTACAGTGTATAAAATTCAATAGACGTGTATGGTTCGTTATACATTTCTAACTCATTGTTACTTGATGATCACAGGTGTACATGAAACTTACAGTATATAAAATTCCAGAAGATCCGTTCGAGGTACTGTACATGTATTTTCTCAAAAAAGTCCATTGAAGTCTAGAATTTTCCACTGTTTGATCTGACATCCCATGTTTAAGGAATTAAGTTGCAGGTTCCCATGAACGTAACGTTCCCTACGTAATTAGCCAAATTGTTTGTCGAGTTGCACATGTCCAGCATTTGCCGAATTAACTGGCATCACTTTACAGCAACTACATCGGATCCGTTTCGAACGTTGATTCCGTCTCCAGGCACTAATTAAGACGTCGCATGTACCCTTGTATGTCGTGATTACCAAGGTTCTTTATGTAACCCAATCTGAACCCATGACATTCTCTGATTAAGGTCTATCATTACTTTTTTGCCGCCCAGGAACATGAGATTTTTTTTTAATAATCCTCGCATATCGCGTAGCATATATCGGGCTGATAAATAATTGTAGAAGCTAAAGGAAGGAGAAACGAATTCGAGATTGTTAGTAAAGCGAAACGTTTCTCCATAATGACATTGGAATTACGAAATGGTTTAACGTTTCCTATTCACGAAATTGCTGCTCTGAACATGGTAATTAGGCGATAGCGAAAATTATTCCCCGAATAAGCCTCGGAAACTTACGTAATGCCTCTCTCCCATCATTTTTTCATGCATTTATGTATACACACAACTTTCTGCAGTGTTTCCCAAAGGGTGTTCCGCAGAAACCTGAGATCCCGTGAGGTAAAACTTAGGATTCTACAAAATAATACAAAAAAAAGGCATACATGCACGTTTTTTTGTGCATACGCAAGACAAATTGTATGGTATTCCGTTATGTTGCACAGAATAGAAAAAAAATGGCTCAGAGACTAAATTAAATTAAGATGCTCCTTGCAGTATATACACTTTGAATCAGGGTTTCCTTAATTCACTTTCGAGATGCTCAATTCGAAGTTTCTTTTTACTCAAATCGGAGTCGCCTCCGTAAGCCACGGAGCAGTTTCGGTTGCGTGGATACCTTTCATGTGTTCCGGCTTATTTGCTTTTCCTCAAACTACCCAATTATCTGGCAAACGTTCCAATATCGCTCAGCGATTGCACGGAGCGTGCCGTTTAACGGCGCCATATCGTGGTCTTCCTCAAAAATGACGTGCTCATGCATCGCCCCAATAATAAGTCTCCAGATAGCGTTTTGAGGCGCGCGGCTCCTATTGAAATACATGTAGATGGAAATTGGCAACAACGATAGGGAAAATTGTTAACCAAATCTTGTTGAATCCGTGGATCTTGGCAGCGAGCTCCTCGAGGCATTTTTGCCATTTTCAGTTGATCGAGCAGAGAACAGTTCAGCGAAATGTTCAGTTTTCTGCGGAATCCTCTCGAGGCTGACGAGATGCAATTAATTGTCACATTTAAGACGATTTTGGACTTGTCCGAAAAATCAATTTAAGGCAATCTACTAACCTTAGCATTCTCGCCTGGCATTCGTTCGATCCCTGGGTCGCCTATCCAGTGTATATCCTCATTGTGGGTTTTCATGGTTTCTCGCAATCCTTCCAGGCAAATGCTGGGATCGTTCCTATATTAAATCGGTCATGACCGTATTCCTTTCCCATCGCATCCCACTCCTTGTTTAGTTTCTTCCCAGCCATGTACATGTATTTCGCTATTACAGCATACTTAATGTACATGTATGCTGGTCCCATAGCCCGGGTAAATGGGGAGGGTTGGGGGAAAGCATGGTGAATTACCCTGTAAAAACCTTCCCCGGTAAACCCCATGGCCATCAGGAAGGAGTTGGCATATGGGGTCTCCGAAAGTCGGATTCGACTGAAAATGGAGAAATAATAATAAACTATAGCAACATATTTATCCACAATGCTAAAAATTATTATGGATGTCTTAGAAGATATCCAAAGCTGTTACTATATGGACCAGAGCCATAGAATTGTAGGCATTTCTTCTTTAGTCCTCGATTGGGCGGGATCTGGAACAATCTACCATCATGAGGAGGCCGTAACTAACGGCCTCCTCATTGTCGGAATTTAGGCTAACACTTTGTTGCAGACAGTAAATTGAAGAACTTCGTACATTTGGAATTCTAATGCTGTGATACATTAATTGTAACATGTATTACTGCCTTGGATAGATGTAAGAGATATGTTGTATATCCCTTCTATTCTTCTTCCTTTAACGGAATAAAGCTTTATTATTATTATTACTATATATAATAGAATTCATGCAAAAGTACTATACTGTAAATATAGATACAAAAAATATACTCATTTGAATGAGGCACATTTTATAGCATTCATTTTGAATGTAATGTATTTCTGGAGCGCCAAACGCGTTGTAAAACCATAACTTTGTCAAGGGTCATCTGTCATCAAACGCTGCAGATTCTGAGAATACGATGTGTATTTCTTGAAAATCATTTTCAAAACATGAATGCTCTATAATTACTGATTTTGACCAACTGATTCTACGGTGGTAACGATGCCACGAAAGCCTGTGACTTTTCCGGATGATTTCACTCGTGGCCTACCGGCAAGCCATCGGAAAGTGGGCATATGTTTACGATGACAGATGTCAGGTCCGACTACTGTTTGGCCATTAGGGTCAGCATAGCATGAATGACGAGGCGCCTGTTGAGCTCCTCTCTTCGCTGCCGTCTACAAAGGTGGGAGTAATCCTGTTTAATGTCGACTTAAGACCCCTTTTGGCTGCTTTATCGCCATCCAACGATGGCCACGTCTTTGTTGTTTGTCGCGCTCGAATGGCTCGCGAGTTGATGGTGTTTGACATCAACTCCGCCAAGTAGCCGACACTACACACCTTGTTTACGCGAGGCATTAATTTTATATCCGCTGTTGAATTGGTCGCATCTATGTGGGTTTCTCGGACATTCCGGGCGCTTGATTATGATGGATGAAGCCTTTGTACCAGTTTCTAGAATCCTTTTAAAATGCTTTGGAAAACACTGCTTTCCAGGCCACGCGATGCCCTTTCCGCGATTTATTTCCGTCGAGCGATGGCTGACCACCTGTGGAGGTCTTCGCTTGCCTTAAGAAAACCTCTGGAAGCTTGAACCATCAGTGCTCGGAGGATGTGCGATGGAATCCCACCGGGAGCAGCCGTCTATTGAAATGCTCTAATGTAAAAGTTTTGTTCGTTACATAATTTATTGACATTTTTGTCATGCTTTAAAATGGCAAATGGACACTCCATGGCCATGGCGCCCATGCAGCTGAAGGCATTGCAGATGTTGTTCGAGCTCCCTGCGCAAAACAAAAGTACGATGTTTGCTCGGCTGAAAGCTCGTTTAATGTCTTGTTTGCTCAGTCGGATTCTAGGCATGGTCAACATGATCCGAAAACATCTATTTGTGGATTTCGGCACGGACGCAGATCCAG
The DNA here is from genome assembly GCA_034697705.1 of Ommatoiulus sabulosus. Taxonomy (NCBI): domain Eukaryota; kingdom Metazoa; phylum Arthropoda; class Diplopoda; order Julida; family Julidae; genus Ommatoiulus; species Ommatoiulus sabulosus. The sequence continues at coordinate 1,826 of JAQGAO010008513.1, read as the reverse complement.
GACTTTTTTAAGGGCATGCAACTTATGCAAGTAGCAAACTCCATCTCCATTCTCTAGCGAAGCAATCAGATTCAGACCAGTTTGAGCGTTGGTATAAAACTGTACTTGGAAGTGTAAGATCAGTTTACTTAAACTGTATATGTATACATGCACTCACTCCTGAAAATAAAAAGGCGCAGTCAGCGTCGTATTTTTCCATCAGGGTTAAAGGAAGTAAACTATATCCATTTTCAAACAAGAAAGGCACGATATAGCTCTCGATTCTAGCATTTGACCCTTTCAAATTTCTTTAGTGCATGCTTTAAGAAATGTTCTGTAATGCACGTTCCAAAGGAAGGTTTCAAAAAGTGAACATGTACTCTTGTAAGATAATTTGGATAACATTTCGTTTTATATACAGTGTATCTAAATTGGATGTTATTAATAATTATTTCTAACATTTATCCGACATTTGCCCTCCAACGTTTTTGGAAAATCGTTATGTTGAAATTATCTAAAGTTGATGTGTTACACTGCACTATGCTTAGAGGAATGCGTTCAGGAATGTTTTGGAGTTAGATTTGATGCATGCGTTCTACGACATGTTTTCAAAAATGCGTTAGTCGGTTTTTCGTTCCAGTTTTCATGTGCCCTGGGACATTATTCTTACAAATGCGTGTTTTTAATTTATTTTTGAGTCATATACAGTAGATTTCTAATAATGATGCGACGCTGTATAATGCAACATACAGTAGTTTCTAATGATTTGTTATAGGTTTTTTTAAAGATTTTAATGGATTCGATTTTCTGAAGATTGTTTTCCAGTGATTCTGTTCATAAAGGGTTTCAAGTACTTATATAAATGTAACTAATCTCTTTAACATCCCCAAAATATAAAATTTTTATGGCTGTAGGTTTTTTGCAGTAAGCAACTTAAAACGCCCAGAATTTATTTTTAGCGGTTTTAGCAGAGCGTCTTGTATTTCTATTCTCTCAGAAAGTACCGTGAGTAAGAAGCTTATATGATCGATTCAGGCTTTTGTTATAGTTTGTGATCTCTTTCTTTTTATACTTGAGTATAAATACGGTTAAATCATACCAGAGCTTAACTAAAGTCGTTAAGCTTTCTAAGAACAGATTTCAAGAGACGTTGTCGACGAACAAGTGAAAACTAAACGAATAAACGGAATAAACATAGAACATATTCTTGGAATGATGTCACAGAGCGCATATGTTTTTAGAAACATACATATACGTAGGGTGGCCACAGGTCAGGGAAAAGTCAGGGGAAAAAAGTGGTCATGGAAGTCATGGAAATGTCAGGGAAATTTTCCAAAATAAAAGAAAAATGCTATCCCTGCACTCAGTCTGCTAGCAGCTCCATTCCCAAACCTCTTCAATCCACCCTCATCCTAGCTTGGGAATATTCCAAGCTTCTCATTGCAATTATTATTTTATTTTTCATCATGACAAAAAAATTGATATGCATTAACGAGTAAGTTTTGGTCAGGGAATTTTGGATTTCAGTCAGGGAAAAGTCAGGGAAATTGAAAATGAAAATTTTGTTGCTACCCCTGCATACACACATTTTTCTTTCTTATAAAATTCAACCAGCCTTAATGTAATAAATGTTGGGATTTTATCTGTTTTAAATTAATGGTTTCTACTCTGAGGATGCATGTGAGCACATCCGATCAAATTTTGAGGTTCAGATCGCACATCTGGGAGTTGCTTTTGGTGCAGCCTCTCTTGATTACAAAACCCTTAAATCTTTCCCAAAGGTTTTAGTGTTTTCAGCAGGGTGGCAAATTTGTCCTAAAAGTCCTAAAAGTCCTAAAAAAGTGCTA
>JAQGAO010008512.1:0-10322 GCA_034697705.1 Ommatoiulus sabulosus | reverse complement strand
TTTTTGACTTGCGACCTTATGTCCGTTTACCAATTGTCCGGCGATCTTTCGCCGGCGACCATTTGTCCGGGACCCCATGTACATGTATAACGCTACATGTATTCAGGAGAAAAAATGCATTATCTTTCAAAACCGCATCTCTAAGAATTTGGGGAACTCAGATGAAACGATTTATTTATCATTTTTATATTATCTTTTTATTCTTGGAGTACAGTGGCGCCATAGAGTTTCGGACACTGTGAAAATAGCGTTATAAGTAAAGCAATATACTGTACGTTACAAACTTCTGATATTTCTTTTTATAAACGTTAATTGATAAAAATACTTGTTTTAAATATATAAATTATAGTTGATGGTAGTTTGAATGATGCAATGTGTATATGTGTAATTAATGGCCTTGGAATTATTTACGGAATGTATGCTACATCTTTAATGAATTCTATTTTTTGTGTGCTTCGATATCTAACAGCTGTCCAAAGCTTCATTAATATAAATAACATTTTAAGACGATTTTTTTATTATATTGAAGTTTGTAGTCATCTTTCCTAACTATCGGTTTGCATGGAGTCATTAGTTCTTTGTCTTTGGTTCAATTTATTTACCTATTAATGAAGAAAATTCAAATTTTATGTAGTTTTCTTGTAATTCTTGACTTCCTTCTCATCAAAGCTGCCTAGATGCATGAAAGATCAAGTACCATACTTAAATGGTTTTTTTTGATTTTATAATCAAAATTGAAATTTTAAGTTACTAAAAATCGTTGTTCAATTTGGGTGGTGAAGTTTGATTTGAAGATCCGGAATCCAACCTATTCGGGCAGAAAAGAAGTACTCATGAACTCAATTCAAATTATATTTGGCGAATTTAATGACATGTTTTGATTTGATTTACACGTAGGCTACATATATAGTCAGGTAATAACAGGTATATTCTGCATACACGTTTACATATTTATCTCTATCAATTAATTTTGTCAGAACCCGAGATCCTTTGCGCCATGTCCAAGGCAAAGGTTTCGGATTCAAGGTCCAATGCTACCTGCTGGAACTCTACTCGCAGATTCCGGAAGTTGCAGAGGGTTGTAGTAAAGGTTGGAAACCAGAGATTGTGTACAATTTGGGCCATCCATTTGAACTTGACATCGGCAGATGTAATCTCGATTCTCTCCTGTCCCCATAATGTTACAAATACCACTATTTTGGCATGGATTCGGATCGCATGGATTCTTGTACTCTGTAAGAAAATGCATACTATAGTGTGAAATAGTATAAATACAGTACATTATATAAAATGCATCTTGCAGCAACTACTGTATGTTAATTGTATTAATTGAATTAGGATAGGTAATAAAACTTTCTAAGTACATTTTTAACAATTATAAAATTTTGGTTTAGCATTTAGTGATTCCAGGGCTTACCCCAAACCTGGAAAAGTCAGGAAAGAATGAATTATTTTGAAAAAGAATCAACGCAAACTCGTAAATTCAGTCGTTTTATTCTGGAATTTTTTAATATTTTAATTCGGATTTCGTCTTAAACAAAGAAATTAGAACGTACAATGTTTCTGAAGTTAGTAGTGTCAGAATTTGGTATAGGCGTTTATTTCTCCACGAATACAAATCATCATTACGTACCAATATCTTCGTTGCTTGAACTTCCTAGTCATAGAATTTCAGGAAAGGTTGCTGCATTTTCAAATGCATTGACTGCACTTTCAACTGTGTTTGTAGCTGTATTTCTGATTCGTCGTGTTTTAGTTACGATTTGATCCAAAACAATTGGATCTGGGATTAGCGAGGATTTTCCAGTAGTCTTGTTAGCGTTTAATTTATCTGAAATTAGGTTTTTGTTGACAAAATTATTTTTGTTTTTACTCAAACGTAAGAAACACATGAGAAACTACATGAATCCACAGAAAAAAATCATAAACTAAGTTATCATCGTTGAAATACATTTAAGTTAATGAAATCTTAAATATAAATTTAACAATAGCAAATTACTTTCGAATGTTACTTGTTACTTATGAAATGCACTGTATTCTATTTTTTAAATTCATTATATGTGTTGTAATTTTTGTGTATTTCAGAAAATTAATCAATTCTCAGTTGTTGTTTTTTAAATAATTGTTTATTCAATTTTTTTTAATTTGTAATTTTTCATCCTTATTACGTTTCAGACATGCATTACATATCAAATTCTTTTACGTGATACAGTATCTCGTTCGCATATTTTTTTTTAAAAAATGGAATTTAACTTTTAACTGAAGATCTTGCATTGATGATATAAAATAACCATTCTATACATTGTATAATTTTTTTTTAACAATTTGGTACAAGATATGATTTTGAAACAGTTTATTCAAACTGTTTCATAAAAATAAAATCTTTGGTTTTTTAGGGAAGTTAAGACTCGGCATACTTAAATATTAAATGATATATACATTGAAGTGTACATAATTTAAAATGTGGGTAGATTTCTTAAGAATTTTTTTATTATTTGTTAAGTTGTAAAACCATTTTTGATTTAAACACGAAATAAGGATAAAAGATTATATTTACCTGTTTCTTGGAACATTCTTCGAAGGTCTCTTTTCATGTTAAAATAAGTGGAATTTTCATCAGTACCAGCGTCGTATGGCATGGGAAGTACAACATTGCAAAGTAAAAGGGTTAAGACCAAGTGAAACAACATTATTGGTTCAAATGTGTGATAATGCTTTAGGTTTTTGTTATTTATGTATCGTTTTGAGGAAAGGAGTTGAGATATTTGGAGGTTAGCTCGAATTAATCCATTAGTTCCTGGTCATCGTCCAATTTTCGAATTGCTTAATGATAACTATTTCTTCGCCATTGGTTCAATTTAATTAGTTTTTTATTATCGAAATGCATACTATGTGGACTTCTTGTAATTATTGGCTTCCTTCTCAAGTATCCTTTTCGGATAACTCTTTAACAGGTCAAGTATCCTTTTCGGATAACTCTTTAACAGGTCAAGTATCCTTTTCGGATAACTCTTTAACAGGTCAAGTATCATTATCTATTAACTGGTTGCGCATCAATCTTCAATCATGTCTTCTTCAAGACATTTTTCTTGGAAATCCTGCCTTCTTTCTCCGTATGCTCAACAGATAATTCTGGTAGATTCTGTATCAATTTTGGTCATTCGCTTGATTTCTAATTATTTTGAAAAACTTACATTTTATATTATTATATTTTTAAACTATAACCAAAAAAACTATCAGGAAACCTAAAAATTCAGGGAAAAATAATTAATTATGAAATGTCGGGAATATTCCTTGCTTTAATGTTGTCACAATCCAACATTAATGCTTCTACGTGATTGGTTCAGGGCCCATTTTCAAACTTTTTATAATTTTACGAATACAAATTTGAAAAATTATCAAACTTCACGTAATACAAATTTGAAAAATTATCAAACTTCACGTAATACAAATTTGCAAAGTTACCATCTGTTTTCGAGTTTCAACAGTTTCCGAGTCCAGATTTTAAAATTGTTCAACAGTTTCTGAATTGTGTGGCATTATATTGGCATGGCAAGTGAAATGTTGCAAAGTAATAATAATAAAATCGATTGAAATAGCATTTTCAGACTTAATTAGTGTTGTCAATTCGAGCTTGTGCTTCTTTTATTCAACTCATTTCGAGAAAACTAGTTGAAATATTTTTGATTAGCTTAAATTTTGCCATGTTTTCCTGATAATCTGTACATTCAATTCAGTTTTTTACCCCGCAGTTAGTTCGTACAGTACTATGTGTTCAACTTAAGGGTTAGGTAAAGGTCGTTTATTTCTAGTCGTTGGTGCAATTTTGATTAACAGATTTCAAAATAATATGTGGCGATTACTAGGAAATCTTGACATCCTTTGCAGAAAAATGTGCACCAGATACGATTTTAGGCAAGGGTAATAATATATTAACTAGCAATGGATATTAATAGTTGTCTTTTTATTCCGTGAACGAATGTAATGTACATTATGTAATAAATTACTGAATTTATTTGGACAAATTATAACAAGTTCTAAAAATTGCGCATTTCTAAAATTACTTTTTATTTTCTTAACTTATAATTAACGCGCCTCCCCAATCGCTCTCTCACCACTATGTACAGCTGTACCCCTATACTGACATGGTCAGCTCTGTTTTAAACGTTAATTTGTTGCATTACTTTCGTTTATATTTCAATTTGTGTGTTAACTAATTTTGTAATTCAAGTAAACTTGACGAATGCCGCATAGGCGGCGAAACTTCCTTTTTTCATAACGTATTTTGGTCGTGTCTTTGCATTTTTGATGAAAACACTTATTTATGAATTATTTGCGGAGCAGAATGAGGACAAGTTTTTTAACTACATATTATTTTTTATTTTGAAAACAACATGGGAAATGAAGTAATGAATGCAGCATGTATATGTCTGTAAAACATGTTTTCTTTAAAATATATTTAAAAAAATAACGTATTAAGAAATCTAAATTTAAAAGTATTTTTTAAATACTGTAAATATATATAATATATATTGAGAAATAACTTATTAAATATATTTTGAATATCAGAAATAGGTTTTAAAATGTATATCCAGATATTTTCATTTAGACAGGGTACAAAAAGACCTGGAAAAGTCAGGGAACTTGAAAATATCTGCAAAATTTCAGGAAAAAGTCATCAAAGAATGACTTTTTTTTTTAAAACGTCAGAGAAATTCAATGTATTCATGTTGTCACACTCTAAAAATAAACTTCTACGTGGTTAGATAAGGGCCCATTTGCAAATTTTTTATATTTTTCCCATTAAAAATTTGAAAAATTTTCAACAATATTAGAGGACAAATTGAAAACATTTTCAACTTCTGAATATAAATTTATAACATCTTATTATTATTAGGCTTACATATACTTTGTTATTAAATTTCCGAAATTTTCCTATGTTAATACAGAACTTTTTTTTAATATTCTTCTGTGTGAATACCGTTGACATATTTCAATTTTTACTTCATTGGTCAAAAATTTATTAAAAACCTAGAAAAGTGAGGGAAGTTGAATATGAAATTTCTGGGAGAACTCTTTTAAATATTGGCGAGTTTGTCATGCTGTTGGGTTTAAAAAATAACCGAAATAAAATCTGTAAGTCGGATAAGACTTTCCTGGAAATCTATTAAAAAATGTGGGTCTAAATTGTAAAATCTCGACCACAAATGAAATAGGTCATCCAAAGCGGATAATATCTAGAATTGCAATCTACAGTGCTCCAATACATGTACAAGTTGTGTGTTTGCTTACAAAGAGCGGAGCAGTAATAATGCGTGTACTGAAATATCCATGGTTGAAAACTTCCCAATGGACTTCCATCAGACCAATGAAAGGCTTCATTGTAGTGCGTTTTTCGCAGTCCATTGTAATAACAGTAGATTAAGGTTTCTTGGTCAGCGGGTATTTTCATTAAAATTCCTCCGATAAATTCGTTGGTTTCTTGGTCGGGTATTTTGACTAAAGTCATGTTTTTCTTCTCGCAGTAACTCTTGCCTTCATCGTAGCTACTTTTTTTGTCGTTATAAATGCAAATAATCAAACTGCCCTTTTGGAAACATTTGTCTTTGCCAGGCTGTAATTCTGCGAAAGATATTATTAAATAAGAAAAATGTTTTAAAAACACAACTGCAAAACAAACAAAAAAAAACAAGTGATAAATTTACTGTCTAGGGCGAAATGCATACTTGTTTTTCAAATCTTTACCTAAGTATATCTGATAAAGAAAAAAAAATCTCAATACAAAAATTTTTACTTCTCATGAAATAAATCCATAGTAGAAATTTGAGGAACTAAATAAAAATATTGGGCTTCATTGTATTACGTTATGATATTTTATACATGTATATTATATATTTTTATTATTTCTTTACCTATAAACTTAGCTGATAAAGAAACAAAACAAATAAAGAAATCTAAATATAAAACATTAGTTCTCGTGAAATAAATCCCGAATATATTTAAAGAATTAAATGAAATAAGAGGCTTGATTTATATTTTATTATTTACCGGAAATGTTTTGCATAGTTTTTTTTTTTGGAAGAAATTTGCATTGGCAAACTTTTGCAAATCTTCTTTATAATTTACCTAAATAACGTAGTAAAATTGGCCAACCGAACGAACTTCTATCAACACTTATTTCTTTAAAAATTGAACATGTTTCTGCAACTTGTAATAATACATTAACTACTTTTTTTTATTAAAATGGATGGTTGAGTGTGATATAAAAAATTTATATCGTTTACATTGTAAGAGCATTTTCATACATTAATTTAAAATGTGTACATTTGATGTTGCAGTCATCAGGTATGTTGACACATAAAATAATCAAATGGAAAATTCAGGTAATCAAATAACAATTATCAAAATTAAATGGTTATTTAACGTTGTTATGAAAAAAATTATGTACGCTGTACTCACCTGAACAATACTTTCCTCCCATTGGAAATTGACATTTGCAGGAATAATCACCATTTCCAGATTCGTAACAACTGCCTGCATTTTTACAGGGACTGGGATTGCAAGGACCTTTTGGTAGTTTTGAAATTATACATAATTACATATTAAATTATATTACTTTCACGTAAATGATATTTAACTCACGATTAAATTTGCAGAAAACTGTACCTTCAGCTGTATCATTTGTATCTGCAACTGTCCCAGCAGCAATGTTGGTTGTACCAGTACCTGGGTTGACAGTGGATGTGCTCATTGTACCTTTCAATGTTCCATTTGTGCCAGCAGCTGTTTTGACTTTTCCTCCAACTGTCCCAGTAGCTGTGTTGTCTGTCCCAGTGGTTGCATTGACTGTACCTTCAACTGTGCCAGGGACTGTACCTCCAACTGCCCCAGTAGTTGCGTTGACTGTACCTTCAACTGTCTCAGTGGCTACCGAATCTCCAGTATCTCCAGCTGTGCCATTTGCAGTATCGACTATACCTGATTTATTTGAAACTGCTATCAGTTTAAATGACAGTTTGTAGATTGACTTTAACATTGCAGTTATTACCTTGTACATAAACACGATGACCAGTTATTCACTGTAATACAACTGGCTCACGTGAAAATCTTAGTTGAAATTCTTCACTTACCCGAGCGCAACTTGTTATAAAAGATCAATTGGACAATTGGATGATAGTCGATATTGAGGAAATTTTTTCCATTGGCTGATACATCACTAAACAAGGGTTCCTGAAGGATGTTTGTGGTCAGTTTTTCTCCATCTTGTATTTTATTCGTAAAAATGTCATGATTTAAGTTTGCCTGAACTACGCTTCTTATCCGTCTTGCCTTAGTCCCGACTTGACCCAAAGCAAATTGATCATGAATTTGTAAGAATTTTCCAAATGTCTGGTTCAGCTGTTCCGTTATGTCACTGGCCACTTTATTCGCCTCGGTTCTGTCTAAGTATAAATAACACTTATGTCAATACGAACTATATTTCAGATTCGGTCATACCCACATCAAACAAAAATTCTGAAAAGGCGTTTTGAAAAAATGTACATTACAAAATGTATTAACAAGTTATTTAAAATATGCATAGGTTGGACTTCCAAATTATTTCCACATATCGTGCGTTTGTAGTTTTAAATATATTTCGATTAATAAATGTAAACCTTTTTTAAAAATACATTTTAAAACATCTATAAAATGCATTAATAAGATTGTATTTAAAATATTTTAATTACAATTAAAATGCATTTCTAAAGTATTATTCAAATGTAATTAAAAAAAACCTGCGTGTTTTATTAAGACTGTATTTAATTTAATTTAATAAGGATGTATTTAATTACATTTTTAATAAATTATAGATCTACCTGAATTAAACAAAATGTATATTTGTGATCGCTTTTTTTTAAATGTATCTGCATAACACATGATCGAAACATAATATATTTGAAAATGCAATTTGTTTGATGCTTTTAAAAAACTTTTTTATTCATATTAGTTACACTTTAAAACATACATTTTTTTGCAAAACATGTAAAACAACCTAAATATCAAATATATTAAAGTAAATAACTTTTGTAGTTTTTTTTTCTAAATTATAAATATGAAATATCATATAATAGTTTATATTTACCAGCTTGATCTGACAGTTGTCCGAAGCCTAGTTTCATGATGTAATTCGTGAAATTTCCAACAATGTCTGAATTGTATGGCATGGTAAGTGCACTGTTGCGAAGTAATAATAATAAGATCGATTGAAACAACATTTTTAAACGAAATTAGTGATGGCAATTTTTGTTTGTTTTTGATTTGTGCTTCTTTTATACTTTATATTTCGAGGAAGTTGGTTGAAATATTCGTGATTCGCTGGCATAAAGCCATCTGGTCGTCTGCTCAACGTCATGGTTGCGTGAAGGTCATTAACTCTAGTCGCTGGTGATATTTATATAAACAGATTTCTAATTAATAGGTCATCTTGATTTCTTGGAAAAATTGGCATCCTTCTTCGAAAGCTTTCAGGATAAATCTTAATCGGTCAAATGTCATGATATATCAACTTGCAATGAATTTAGAAAATAAGTATACTACATTTTATTCCGTAAACTAATGTAAAGTATATTTTGTAATAAATTATTAAATATAAATTTTAGAAGAAAAAAATTAATAAAAAATATATAACAAGCTCTAAAAAATGCTTTAAATAAAATGTCACCAAGAACTAATTTGGCAATTCGAAAACAAATATGAATTTGTGAATAACTCTCAGGGAATAATGACATGAAATCATTATTTAAAAAATTCATTCCTAGCCGACAGATTACTTTTATTTGTAATTCATAGGACTTGGTTATTGTTGTCGCATTTACAAAAACCCTAAAAGTTTGAATGAAGCACATCAAATATTTGATAACTTGACGACGTAGAACTACGAGTATTGCCGACTAAATGTCACAAACAATGTAGATAAATAAATCATTCATTAACATTCTGAAAATTCTGATGACTGCAACCATTAAAATTTGTATGAAGATGTCATACGTTAAATGTCTGGTGATCACGTCATTAATAAAAATATAATGACGTCATCATTTACTACGCAGTCCCAGGTGTACATCTAGTATTTTTTAAACATTTAAAATAAAAGAACGATATAATATCTAAAATATTTTTATTCCTTCAAATTAAAAAAGTTCAATACTATATAGTCATGTTTTTCAGATACATGTAAATAATGTTCGAACGTATTATTTTTTTTGAATATATATAAACGGATAATTTAATGAACATGAAACAACATTTTTCATAAAAAAGAAACTTGTCACCAGTTAATTTTTCATTTTCAACTACACAAACTTGCCACATATAAAGTAAAATTTTTCACTGCTAAGATATTGGTGCCAATGAATGCTGTCATATGAAATAAGATGAATTGTAGCGAAATAACCGGACGAAAGAGATCCTAAGGGGTTATAACTTAAACTATTTCCATCAATCCAGTAGTTGTATAAGGGAAGGTTGTGGTACGTTTTCTGTACAGACCCTTGAATAAAATCGTCGGTTTCTTTGTCGGGTATTTTGATCAACTCCATATTTTTAGACTGGCAATATCTTTGGCTGTCATAGTACGTGCTGGGATTATCGTGGTGAATGCAAATCAACAAATTGTTCTTTTGAAAACATTTTTGCTTGTCCGACTGAAATTCTGTAAATAAAATCATGTTAAACAAAAATTAAAATTAGAAATTCAAAAATCAAACGATCATTAAATTATTTTTTTTTCAAATTTCACATTTTCAATGTTAAAATGCTTACCTGAGCAGTCTTTTCCTTTATAAGGAAATTGGCAATTACAGGAGTAATCGCCGTTTTGAGAATCTGAACAAATTCCTTGGTTTTTACAGGGATTGGAATTGCATGGATTTATTGGAAATTCTGCAATAACATATAATTTCAAGTATTTGAGAATCGGTGGTTTTCACATTAATTTTGCAGTGGGTTAGTAACTTATTTTCATGCAAATTATACATGTATTTATTTAATGAATGTATTTGTTAGATTAATTTAAGGCATTTTTGAAATTTCGTGATTTATGAATAGTAAATGTGGTAATTAACAACACTTAATTGAACGAAACCTTAAACTGACCTGTGCAGTGTTTGCCTGTTATCCTATTTTGACATTGACAAACATAATTTTGAGTCTGTACTTCCCCAATAACGTTGCAAATTCCATAATTTTGGCATGGATTTGGCTCACATGGATTCTTGTATTCTGTAACAAATTTATAAGTACAGTTTATTAATGCTTTATGAATTTCAACTAACATTAATTCA
>JAQGAO010008511.1:0-10323 GCA_034697705.1 Ommatoiulus sabulosus | reverse complement strand
GTGACTCTCTCACACTTTTTTCCTATTTAGGTGACACTTAGGTGTCCGTGCGAACAAGGCTTTATAGTGATTCTTGCCTATAATGCCATTGTAGTTGATTTCAGGAGTGTCTGTTCGCAAACCTCGGAATCACGTGATTCTAATAACCGTAGAATGAGCGCATGCGTGTGCAGTATTCCATAAAACAATGCGTATGATGTGCAGTGTTTCATGAACGGCCCAGTTGAATGTTTAGATTCTCCAAGTCCTTTTTTATGTATTCCACGTGTGTTTCGTGTGAACTCGGCAGGTGTTTTGTTTGCTTGGATCCATTCCAGGTAGCCCTCCCTCCTGGACTCCTGCTTGGGCCCCCTCGTGGCTTTCATTGGCATTTATCGGGTAGAACTAACATTGTTAGTCCCGTCATGCTCGTTGTAGCGATGCAACCCGAAGGTAGCCTATTTAGTATTTTTGGAGAACGTGGAAATACCACACCCTTGGCAAAATTTTGTTTGTTTTCCAATTTTTAGACCTATAGTTGGTATTTGTAGTCTGGTCACATAGAACGATTGTTTGTCTGCTCGTTTTGGTGTTTAATGACGCATGAGAAGACTGATTAATACTATGATTAATATCTATGGACGTACATGTATATAGTTCTAATTGACTGATTATCCAAATCTGAGCTTACTGTTGGGGCGGATACATTTCGATGAGGGATCTTTGGAGGATCTAACGTTAATGCTATTGGGGAAGACATGGGAATCCAACCTTGGCCTCCAAAATGTGACGACATACTGTTATCGTGTCGCACCCAAACCCGTGATAAATATCGATTTCAGAATTTTTAAGTGGCACTGTGATGTGTTAAATTAGCACAGCTTTTATTTGCTTAGTATTTTTGATTTCTGCATGGAATCATAGAAATTGGGAGCTACCAAAATGATTACTGCAATCAAAATAAATCATGTCAAATTCATTGTATCATCCCATATCGAAAAAAAGCTTTAGAAATATATTTTCATGAATGTGTTTTTTTTTTGTTTTTTTGTAATAAAAATGTTTTTGAAAATACATTTTGGAGAAATCAAGTAATTTCGAAGAAATAAATTTTTAGATCTAAAATGTATTGAAAAGTTATTAAAAATATGTATAGATTGGAACATCCAAGTTATTTCCATATATCGTGCAATTGTATTTGTAATTATATTTTCATAAGTAAATATAAATGCATTTTAAAGTGTATTTAAAAATATCCAAAAAATGCATTCTTGAGATGGAATTTTAAAAGATATTTGGCAATAACAATTAAAATACATTTCGATTGTACTATCGATTATACTATAATTTAAGTATACTTAACAAAAATATTTATTTTTGATACGGTTTACTAAATGTATCGGTATAATTATCCTTAGTCAAAACCTATTTGCAAATACTGTATATATTTTATAATCTTTTTAATTATACATTATTTCATATGACATTGTTGAATAATGCTTTTTTTAATGCATTGCTGCATATATTTACCTAAAGGCATTTGTAGTGCATTGCAATAAGTTACCTTGTAAACATAATATAAAGAAAAAAAGAAAAATAAATATATTAAATGTATATTTTGCATGTCAAAAATGTATATTAAATGATCAAAACATATTTTATTTCGATGTGGGATTGCATGTACATGCACAAGTATTTATTGTCATATCTGTATGCTGGAAAATGAGATTAAACCACATGGAAATAAATTAATTCTACTTGATCTAAATTTTCAATTTTTATAAGAAATCGGAAAGTTTCACATTCTTCTTCTTGTTTCTTTTCCAAAAAATGAACAACAAATGACATCAATGTAAGAAAAAATGGTTAGTAACTGGAAAATGTTAAAACCAAGATCAAATTGATGGCGTTGACACAAATTATGACAACCACTGGTAGCACTACCCAGGTCGCATTTAGTACCACGTGCACTTTTACGAGTAAATGATCAATAGAAAATGGCGCTTGCATAGTAACGAGCACCAAAAGGCTGTGGGAACCAGATAACTAAAGTCTATTGACTTTTTAGTATTTGTTGGATTTCAATATGCTCTCAATGATCTGGGAAAGACTATTGTTGCCTCAAAGGAGGGAGTTCCCGTTCAATTTCAAATCCCATGGACATTTATCATTCGATTCTTCCGCATCTTCCCATTATTCGTTTCCTTGTTTTTCATGAAATTTGACCGCCGAACTGTCATGATGTTCAGTATACATGTATACTCAAAGGCATGCAGGACATAGTTGATAATTACCCGAATTTTGCGCCTACTGTATTAGGGTTCGTGCTTTGTGGTAATTTTACTTCAAATCATAAAGAGATACATGCAGCATACAATCCATAAAACAAAGTATAGATTATTCCATTCACATGCTCTGTCCTTCTTGGCATTTATAGCAGCCATTTGTTGAGTATTTGTGGAAATTACAAATACAAATGTAGAAAGTGCAGTTTTTGTAGGATGTGATGACGCAAAACAAATGCAAATTGGGCCCAGCATACACGTATAGTTCTTTACGAAATGGATGTCTGTATTTCCTCTCGATGTATAGGTTTCCGATAGTTTTTGTAATTAACCTTATTGCAAAATTTCCGATTTAACAAATGCATGCTAGACTAATTGGTGTTGATGACTGAAGCAGACTGTATTATCGCATGAAGTCACCTTGACATCGATATGTAAGCAGAGTTAAAGCCCTATTTACAGTGTCGACAAAAGGATAAACAACGCTTCAATATCTGGCGCTAACAACTAATTCAGTGAAAGCCTGTTAATTCGACCACGCTCGATTCGGTCAGCCGCCTTATTCGATCACAATATTCAGAACGGATTTTTCCTTTATGAAAAAGTCGCTTAATCCGGTAGCCTCATCTTATAATTCGATCATATTTTCCACATTTCTATACATAACGCAAACGTGCGAAACAAGTTTGAGCTGCTTTCATTCAAGAACGGACACGTCTTATTTTCTACAAAGTTAGAAAATAAAATTTCAACCGTTGCAGCAAACAGGCAACATCAAACACTACTTAATTATAGCTTTTTTGTTACAAAACATGCATATAAGTTTAAAACATAGAGAAAATTATTTTGTTAAGGTCAGTCTTTAGCGTGTTTTTTGAAGTAGGTTCGATATAGTCTATTTCGGTCAAAATCGCTGCAACCATCGTGATCGGATTAAGCGGCTTTCATGCACTGTTCATGCTTGCAGGGGCAAATTGTATAGTAAGATGCTGTAGTTTATAACGTTGTATTGCCGTAAATATAGCAGTGTGGCCAGTTTTCATTCAATGTTGTTGTATGGAGTGTCTGTCTGCGTGGGCGTCACTTGTACAGGATCAGGGACACTCTTTGTTGGTAGCATCTGATGTTTTGCCCTCATTTTTCCGAATATTTTACGTTATTTGGATGAGGCGCATGCGCAGTCTGCTCCTCTTAACCTCATTGGTGTTCAAATAATAAAACTGCTTATCATCTGACCTCCTTCAGTGCCATAATAAAGATGGGTTTAACGTAGGAGTAATCACTCTTGAAGCTTAAAATCCATAGATTAGAATGCGTAAGTAATAATTTGGCTTTTGATTAAGGAGAAAATATCGCCATAAAACGAGTCTACAAAATGAATCTAAGATCCCCGACTTATACAAGTAGCATGACAGCAATAGACGTTAATTAAACTCTGGTGCACGTTATAAAAACAGCTTATTTACTATAGGTGCATATAAATATCCACGAGGCTACCCTCAGAAAGCACCATAAAAAAAACGAACGAAGTTTGCTTATTTTACAATTTTTGTACGTATTCTGCTTTTTTGCTGTGGGTTTCGTTATTTATTATTAGTTGACAAAATACTAGTACAGGGTTCCCCCAGAGCTGAGAAACCTGAAAAAGTCAGGGAACTTGAAAATGTCTAGAAAAGTTAGGGAAGATTAATTACTTATTTTGAAACAGCCAGGGAAATTCAACGTATTAATGTTGCCACAATCCAAACTTAATGCTTCTACGTGATTAACTCAGGGCCCATTTGCAAGCTTTTTTTTTTATAAAAAAATTCAGTACAAATTTGTAAACAATTGCAGAGGACCAATTTTCAACCTTTTCCGTGGACGACATATTTGCAGAAATTTCAACAGTTTCCGAAGACAAATTGGCAAAATCCTCAACCTTTTCCGAGTACAGTAGGGCCTATAAATTGCAAAACTTTCAAAATTGCCCGAATACAAATTTGTAAGATTTTGAAAATTGTTCTAGGATAATTTTGAAATTTTTTCATAACATTGACACATGTCAATTCTGTACGCGTTGGTCAGGGAAATTTGTTTAAAAACCTGGAAAAGTCAGGCAAGTTAAATAAGAAATTTCTTGGGGAACTCTGTACACAAGGACCTTATTTGACATACATGTATAGGTACGGAAAGATGCAACTAAAGTCACCCAGAAGCACCTTCATGTGAATTTAAACCACTAGTGTTACCAACCAAAGATGGACCAGCACTCAGAGCGCTGAACGGTAGCGCCCTCTGCTTTCTGTAGCAAACCTTTATTGGCAGTGCTAGACTAATATTTTTCATATTCAATACATGCTCTATTGTCAAAACACTAGTACAGGTCCTGAATAGTTTCAAGGTAATTTGTTGGCTTTCTTGAATAGCATGTGCTTGACATGTACAACATAAATGGAATATCGATGTTGTAGTTAACTAAATGGCTGTGACATAGCTGCGTTGCAGAAATAACCGAGGCTATCGATTGGAGCTTAGTAAAATATAGGCCTGGGCTTGCACGCAATCTTGTTGAGCAATCAATACATGTAGTACATTATTTCGTTCCTCGGTTATTCATTACCCACATTCTTGATTTCCTAATGCTGTAATATGAATGAATTTCATTGTGCAAACCGATGAAGAATACTCATTGTTGTGCGTGAGCCCATGCAGGAAATTCGGAGCTAGTGTGATGTGAGTCATAGTTTTTCATGAGTATCTGATAAATGTTATTCAAATTTCACCATTTCGTATCTGGTACACACACATCGTATTTCAAATATTATATGTTTGTTGCAGTTTACACTGGGTGATGCCGCGCTATATTCCAAATCGATTGTTTTAGCTGATAATGGATGAAGAGGAGATTCGGATAGTCATGATGTAATTTTGTTTTGATGTTTAAAATATATAAATGTACATACATGTACATGTAGCTACAAAAGAGATTGTGCTAAATTTTGAGACATTATATCGCTATCTTTAATCAAAAATTGATATGTTGGCCAGCTATTAACCATGCAGAGTTCCCCCAGACCTGGAAAATCTGGATAAGTCAGGGAACTTGAAAATGTCTGGAAATGTCAGGGAACTTGAAAATGCCTGGAAATTTCTGGGAAATTCAGAGTATTAACGTTGTCACAATAATGTACTACATTAATGCTTCTACAGTACGTGGCTAGCTTGCTCAGGGCCCATTTTCAACTTTTCTGAGAATAAACTTGCAAAATAGTCAACCATTTCCGAGGATATATTTACAAAAATTTTAACCTATTCCCAGGACAAATTTGTAAAATTTTTAACAGTTTCCGAGAATAAATTTGCAAAATTTGTATCAGTTTCCAAGAATAAATTTTAAGAATTTTCCACGTTTTCCAAGCACAAATTTGCAAAATTATAAAACTTTTCGTAATACAAATCTGCAAGATTTCCAAGCACAAATTTTCAAAATTTTCAACTGTTTTCGAGTACAAATATGTAAAATTTTCGGCAAATTCCGAGAATTTTTTTTCAAAATTCCTTAAACTTTTCAGACTACAAATTTTTAATTTTTAATTTTTTCACGGTACTGCTTTTTTAAAATTTTCCACCTTTTCTAAATGCAAATTTGTAAAATTTTCACCAATTTTTCATGCAAATTTTGTAAAATTTTGAAAATTGTCATTTTGTTAATTTTGTAAAATATGGAATATCGTCCTGTGTAGATTTTGCAAAATCGTGGATAACATTGGTACACATATATGTCAGTTTTTAAATTCTCATTGGTCAGGGAAATTTGTTTAAAAACATGGAAAAGACAGGGAAGTTGAATATAAAATTTCTCGGGGGAACCTGTTAACCTGTCGAGACACTGTGCCTTATGTGTGGGAAGCAGTAAGATTATCTTTAGTGCATAATTTTCTAATGCATATGCAAGTAATTATTTATTCAAGTCATGAGCGCCGTTGTTATTTATTTTAGAAATTGTCGGAAGCTTTTGTGAAATTTTGAGTAAGTATAAGAGTGATCCTGGCTTGACCTAAAGATGCATCTGGATCTTCTCCAGGCTTACTGTAATTACAGTAAAGTACGTGATATGCAGCTTTAATAATTCAGCTGAGCTTATCAACTTTTTCAAAAGGCAAGAGTATTGTATTTATTATAAATGAACACGTATAAGCTGACAAAATTACGTGAAACATCTCATTGGCCTCATTAATCGAACCCCCTACATAAAAAGAACAGCGACATTCTTGTGAAACTAATGTACTAAATAGAAAAGAAAACACGTTTATTTACTTAGAAAAGTATTTCTTCAGGTCATAGTGTGATGTTTTAATAAGCCCTACCAATGTTTTGTGTCTAATTTGCATACATGTACATGTACAGTATATGCTAAATCCCAACTTGTATAGTTGCATAAGTGTGTCGTATTAATGAAAAGTTACACAAGCCCCCTGGCCCTGATGAACTACTTCTCAGGTGGATTCCTGTAGGTCAAATTACCTAATGTAGGCTATTACAATTTTCTCAAAACAAAAAAAGCCCTAGATTCCTGTTTAGTTTAAATTTGGTGAAATTAGCTTTTATGATAATGAATAATGTTGCGTGCGTGCAAATCATCAACGAATATTCCCAAGAAAGTTATGGTTGCCTTCATGGTAATTTTTTCGCATGTTGTAGAATGCAGTATTGCATGCAGACAAGCATGCAGTTGTTAACATTTCTCACAGCATGGTGCTTAATTTGCTAAAATTTAAATTTCTGAAGACTTAAACGCTATCTGACTGTTGAGATCTCTTAAATTATGCAGGCAAAATGACGGCGCCATCTTGACTTTTCCAAACATTTATGGTCACATACCTGTAATCTGTATAAATACATGTGAATGTCATGTTTTCTACCTTTTATGCACATTGTTTTGTTTCGATAGCATATTCACAGGTTTCCTCCATAAATTTGATATTCAACTTCCCTAACGTTTCCGGGTTGTTAAACAAATTTATCTGACCAATGACAATGTCAAAATTTACATACCTATGTCAATGTTATCCACCATTTTGCAAAATCGACACCTGACAATATTCAATATTTGGCCAAATTTGCTAATGACAATTTTGAAAAAACTTCAAAATTAGCATAGAAAAGTGGCAAAAGTTTACAAATCTGTATTCATAAAATGTGCAAAGATTTGCAACTTTGTCCTCGGAAACTGTTGAAAATTTTGCAAATTTGTCCTCTGAAATTAGTGAAAAATGTTCAAGTCTGTACTGGGAAAATTTAAAAAAGTTTGCAAATGGGCTCTGAGCTAACCACATGCATAACTTTGGATTGTGACAACATTAATAATCCGTTGACTTTCCCTGACTTTTTTTAAATAGGTCATTCTTCCTACACGTTTACAGACATTTTCAAGTTCCGTGACTTTTCCAGATCTGGGGGAACTCTGATTCAGTACTTAAATGTATATTTGGAATGAAAACGTCAAGATTACATGACGTCAAGCAAAAATGTCGACTTTCGAACGACTCCCGTAGTCACGCCCACTTGTGTTTATGGGTACTTCATCACTCCATGAATTTATTAGAAAAAAATGTAGCACATTCAGTGTACATTTTTTATTTCGTCATCAATTTATATATCACAATTTCTATAGCTGCATGCATGGTGACGTCATCGTTTATATTTAGAACAATTAATCTTTCAATTAATTCAATTGGCTGAATGAGCCAAATCAATGGCGCAGGCGTATCCAGTAAACTGCATAACATTGACACTGGTCCGCGACAACTTTTATAATTAAAATATAAATAAAAATTTAAATAATACTTCCGTGTTAGACGATGAAGGCCTCGATCGACTTCAATAGATTTCGTATTTTAAATTTGAAAGGTATTATGAAATAAATATGATGCGAGTATGTAGAGTGCAGTTTATCTTCATGTTAAGTTTAATTTATTCTTTTGACTTTATCAGCCAAATACATGCCATCATGTGGATGACTGACGGAAAATTTGAACGCTGAAATACAAGAAACTATAAACTTGGGCTCGTATTTCTCCTGAACTAAATTTCCATTAACGTATATACTCGTACTGTAAATATGTTTTGTGAAATTTATCCTTGACAAAATAGGTCTTGCATATTTATACCTTGTTTTTATCAAGAATGAAGGTTTTGTTCGTCAGTGGCCTGTTTTTGTCTGGTTTCTTTTCTATGTTGAATACGGGGTGGTTCCAGAAATATGTACTTTGCATTTGAATTGGCGTTATTTTGGAACGATCTGCACTTTGTGCATACTGTAAGACTCGTACTATATTTGTACAGGACGATTTTGTAAATCAAATTTGACTGATTTAACACAATACTGTAATTTGCATCTGATTTAAAAACTAAACAGGCCACATTAAATTAACTTTGGTTTGGCATAACATGCGTGTTCAGTACATGATTTATAAGATTATCAGGGTTTACCCAGAAATTTCATATTCAACTTCCCTGACTACCAACGACAAAATTAACACATGCCAATGTTGCATCGATATTTTTTCAAAATTAGCACGAAAAGTTTTTGAAAATTTTACATATTGGGAAAAATTTCACATTTGTACTCGGAAAAAGGTGTAAATTTAGAAAATGTGTACTCTGGAAAGGTTGAGAATCTTGCCAATTTGTCCTCAGTTTCTCATCGGAAACTGTTCAAAATTTTACGAATCTATACTCGAAAACAATTGAAAATTTGTGCTCGGAAAACGTGAAAAATTACGCAAGTTTATTTTCGGAAACTATCAAAATTTTGAACTTGTCCTCGGAAACTGTTAAAAATTTAGCAAATTTGTCCTCTGAAATTGTTCAAAATTGTGCAAATTTGTACTGAATTTTTTTGTTTAAAAGTTATCAAATGGACCTAGAGCTAGCCACGTAGAAGCATTAATTTCGAATTGTGACAATATAAAGTCCTTGAATTTCCCTGACTTTTTGGAAATAATTCATTCTTCCCTGACTTTTCCAAGTTTTCCAGGTCTGGGGGAACCTTGATTATGGTTATTGCATGATGTCCAAAAGATGAATTCTCGGACAATATGCCTACAGTACTGTACATGTATACAGTATGTATTAGTCATATGACGTAATACTGTACGCATTTTCGTATAGCTTTGAATAGAAATTATTACATTATATACATAGTTGCTCATTTACATTCGTTTTAGCAGGTACCTATTAAATTTCGTGCTAATTTCTCAACTTGTGACGTCATATATCATAAAACAGAATTGTTACCCATACGCCTACAGTATTATTGCACATAATTGCTTCGAAAGCGTGGGAGGCATTATCTTGGCATGCTTGCCGATTTACTGCATGCGCAAGTACCCTTTAATTTATGGCAAAAGTAGTTGAGCACGTGCGCAACCCACGTGCCAAATCGGACTAATCGGGCGTTAAAACGCCATGCACTAAATGCAAAAACAGCTTGCATGAATTAAGTACACTATTATATACCTTGCGTTTTTTTTTTCAGAAAATGTTTGTACGTTATTTGTTTTAAATAAGGAATAATTTGTTTTTATAATTGAGCGCAGGGTTTCCCCAAACCTTGAAAACCTGGAAAAGTCTGAAGAATGAGTTATTTTGAAAAAGTTAGGTATAGTTTCAACGTATTTTTTGTCTCTATTCAAAAATAATGCTTCTACGTGGTTAGCTTAGGGTCCATTTGCAGACTTTTTTTTTAAATTTTCCCAGTACAAATTTTCAAAATGTTCCACAGTTTCCGAGGAGAAATTTGCAAAATTCTTAACCTTTTCAGACTACAAAGTTTCAACATTTTCAAAATTTTCTGAATAAATTTGTAAAATTTTCAATTTTTTCCATGCACAAATTCGCACAACTTTCTACATTTTCCGAATACAAATTTGTAATATTTTCAAAAACATGTCATGCTAATTTTGTAACTTTTTCAAAAATTTTCAAAATTGTCATTATTAAATTTTGAAAAATATTGTCCGGTGTCAATTTTGCAAAATCGTGGATAACATTAATTGGCATTAGATCGGAAGAG
>JAQGAO010008510.1:0-10325 GCA_034697705.1 Ommatoiulus sabulosus | reverse complement strand
TAGGGTGGTCGGGAGGTCGCATCGCGCAATACATAGCACGTGATCGGTTTACACCCACCAGAACATGCACCTGCACCCGGTGTAATGAGTCGAATTCGCCATAAGTCATTGCGACACTCGTTCAAATTATGAAAATGACGTCATTCGCTACAACAATTACGTCATTCAGTTAAATTATGATGATAATAATGTCATTCGCTTAAAAAAATTAAGTCATTGAGTTAAATTATGATGATAATGAAGTCATTCGCTACAACAATTACGTCATTCAATTAAATTATGATGATAATAATGCCATTCGCTTAAAAAAATTACGTCATTGAGTTAAATTATGATGATAATGACGTCATTCGCTACAACAATTACGTCATTCAATTAAATTATGATGATAACAATGTCATTCGCTTAAAAAAATAACGTCATTGAGTTAAATTAAGATGATAATGACGTTATTCAGTACAAAAAATGACGCCATTCAGTTAAAATATGATGATAATGATGTCGTTCGCTTAAAGAAGTTACGTCATTGAGTTAAATTATGATGATGATGACGTCATTCGCTAGAACAATTACGTCATTCAGTTAAATTATGATGATAATAATGTCATTCGCTTAAAAAAATTACGTCAATGAGTTAAATTACGATGATAATGACGTTATTCAGTACAATAAATGACGCCATTCTGTTAAAATATGATGATAATGATGTCATTCGCTTAAAGAAAATTACGTCATTGAGTTAAATTATGATGACAATGACGTCATTCGCTACAACAATTACGTCATTCAGTTAAATTATGATAAAAATAATGTCATTCGCTTAAAAAAATTACGTCATTGAGTTAAATTAAGATGATTATGACGTAATTCAGTACAATATATGACGTCATTCTGTTAAAATATGATGATAATGATGTCATTTGCTTAAAGAAATTACGTCATTGAGTTAAATTATGATGATAATGACGTTATTCAGTTACATTATGATGATGATGTCATACATAACAATCCTGACGATGAATCATTCTAGTCACTAATTGCGGCACTCGTTAAAATTCTGAAAATGAAGTCATTCGCTACAACAATTACGTCATTCAGTTAAATTATGATGATAATGACGTCATTCGCTACAACAATTACATCATTCAGTTAAATTATGATGATAATAATGTCATTCGCTTAAAAAAATTACGTCATTGAGTTAAATTAAGATGATAATGACGTTATTCAGTTACATTATGATGATGACGTCATACATAACAATCCTGACGATGAATTATTCTAGTAACTAATTGCGGCACTCGTTAAAATTCTGAAAATGAAGTCATTCGCTACAAAAACTACGTCAATCAGTTAAATTGTGATGATAATGACATCCTTGGCTACAAAAAATGACGTCATTGAGTTAAATTATGATGATGACGACGTCATTCGCTACAAAAAATTACGCCATTCTGTTAAATTATGATGCTAATGATGTCATTCACTTCAAAAATTACATCACTGAGTTAAATTATGATAATAATGACGTCATTCGCTACAAAAACTTACGTCATTCTGTTGAATTATGATGTTAATGATTTCATTGGCTTAAAAAAGTACGTCGTTGAGTTAAATTATGCGGATAATGACGTCATTCATTATGACGTAATTCAGACGTAATTCAGATAAATTATGATGAAAATGACATCATCCATAACAATCCTCATGATGCATCATTGTAGTAAATAATTGCAGCACTCATTAAAATTCTGAAGATGACGTCATTGGTGACAGAAACATGCTGATAATGACGTCATTCAGTTAAATTACGATGATGTCAGCATTTGTAACAAATTCTTACGACTCATTAAAATTCACAGAATGACGTCTATGATGCCATTCATTACATATCTGCTGATGTTATTCATTACATCTCTGATGATGACATAATTCGTTAACATTATGATGATGTCATTCATTACATTTCTGATGATGTTATTCATTACATCTCTGATGATGACATCATTCGTTAACATTATGATGATGTCATTCATTACATTTCTGATGATGACATCATTCATTACATTTCTGCTGATGACATCATTTGTTAACATTCTGATGATGTCATTCATTAAATTTCTGACGATGACGACATCTTCAGAATGGCTTTGAGCTATGGCATAATCGTCAATTAACCGACTGACGTCATAGTTAATATTTTTAACGAATGGCATCGTGAGAATGTCAGAATGACGTCATCATTTACCATGCAGCTCCAAACGCGACTATGTTCCTGCATCTTTTAAACGTAAGAGTGAATGTTGGTGGATTAAAAGGATTGAGATGATGAGATGTCAACCCCGAGAATAGACCAGAAACAACCTCTCCGAAGGACATCCTTCTCCGAGGCTTTATTCTTGGAAGGCATCTTCGGAGACTCGAAAACCAGAAGAAGAAGAGAGGCACCAAAAAAAAAAAACAATCCTTGAGGTTTTTGTCTTTGACAGCCGCAAAAGAAGATGGGAAGACGTAGCCATAAAACAAACCGGGGAAACGGCACGTAGCATCCACATTTGGAATCTACCACCGGGGTCTCTTCTGACATCCCCCTTGCCAAAAAAACACCAACCGGAGGTGCAAATCTTCTTCGGGGAGTCTAGTGACCTTCGCGCCAATTTACGGAGGCAGAAAGCCCTGAACAAAGATGGAATTAGCATCTCAGCTTTTGTTCATCCAGAGTTGTTTCACATTCTGGGCTTGTCCCGGGACTGGGTTGCCTATTGCCAAACGTAGATGTCTCTGTCCGGGATGAGTTTGTCATGCCGAACATGGATGGCGTTTTCCTGGACGAGTTGAAGACCAATGAACATAGATGGTGCTTTTTGGGACAAGTTAAGGGATGCTTTAGGTAGATGGTGACTTCAGGGACAAGTTGATGGGCACTGAATGTAGATGACGCCTTCCAGGACAAGTTGAGGGAGACTGAAAATTGATAGCATTTTCCAGGGCAAGTTAAGGGACACTGAAGAAAGATGGCACCTTCTGGGCCAAGTTGAGGAATACTGAACATAGATGGCACCTTCCAGGACAAGCTGATAAACACTGAACATAGTCGGCATCTTTCACAACAAGTTGATGGATGCCGAACATAGATAGCATCTTTAGGGACAAGTTGAGGGCCACTGAACATAAATGATGCTTTTCGGGACAAGTTAGGGACACTGAATGTAGATGGTGCTTTCCGGGACAAGTTGAAAGACACTGAAAGTAGACGGCACCTTTCGGGACAAGTTGCAAAACACTAAATACAGATGGCATCTTCTGGTGACAAGTTGATGGACACTGAACATAGATGGCGACTTCTGGGACAAGTTGAGAGACAATGAACATAGATAGTGTCTTCTGGGACAAATTGAGGGACACTCAACAAAAATGGCACCTTCTGGGACAAGTTCCGGGAGACTGAAAGTAGACGGCATCTTTCCGGGCAAGTTGAAAGACACTGAATGCAGATGGCATCTTCCGGTGACAAGTTGAGGGACACTGAGTGTAGATGTCATCTATCAGGACAAGGTTGATGGACACTGAATGTAGATGGCGTCTTCCAGGAAAAATTGACGGATCCTCAACAAAGATGGCGTCTTCCGGAACAAGTTGAGGGAGCCTGAATGTGGATGGCATCTTCAGGGACAAGTTGATGGATGCTGAACATAGATGGTGCTTACCAGGACAAGTTGAGGGACACTAAACATAGATAGCGCCGTCCGAGACAAGTATGAGGGACACTAAACATAGATGGCACCATCAGGGACAAGTTGAGAAACACTGAATGTAGATGGTTATTTCCGGGCCAAGTTTAGGGACACTGAACATAGATGGTGCTTTCCGGGTCAAGTATAGAGACACTTAACATAGATGGCACCTTCTGGGACAAGTTTAGGGACACTGGACATAGATTGCTTACGGCATGTTGTTGTCCGTAAGCGGGCATTGTGTCCATACCTGACCACAAGCCTTAATGCCTGTTACCCTTGACTGCTGTTATCTTTCTTGCTTAAGTGTGGCGCCTTTGACATGTTGTAACCCTTCCACCGCCTGCGGATTCGATGATGCTGGCCACCACCGCAGCACCTGCAGGATTGCCTTCATTTTTCTGCTGCCCGTAAGCAGGCATTTGGTCTACCTGACCACCGGCCATCTCGCTCATTGCCCTCGACCACTCTGTTCTCTGTCTTGCCTAAGTGTGGTGTATTTGACAAGTTGTAACCCTTCCACCACCCACGGATTTGATGAGTGGCCTCCACCGTAGCTTCTGCATGATTGCCTTCAGTATTTTCCACCACTTGTCAGCAGGCATTTGGTCCCTACCTGACCACCAGCCATCACACTCGTTGCCCTTGACCACTCTGTTCAATTTCTTGCCTAAGTGTGGTCTTTGACACGTAACCCTTCCACCGTCCGCAAATTCGATGATGCGTAGCCGCCACCACAACTCCTGCAGGACTGCCTTTATTATGCCGCCGTCCGTTAGCAGGCATTTGGTCCATACCTGACCCCTGGTCATCATGCTTGGTGCCCTTGACCATCGTAAAGACCCTCGTAGAAGGGCTTCGTAAGAGAAGGGTGCACGAGAGACCAAAAGGAGGCTCAGTAATCCATGGGAGGGGGTGTCTTTGACATGCTGTGACCCGTCCACCGCCCACGGATTGCCTTCAGCATTTTCCACAGCCCATCAGCAGGCATTTGGTCCCTCCCTGACCACCGGTCATCATGCTCGTTGCCCTTGACCGCCCTGTGTTCTTTCTTGATAAGTGTGGTGTCTTTGACACACCATAACCCTGTCCACCATCCATGGATACTTAGCCTCCTTTTGGGCTCTTGAGCAACCTGTCTGTTACGAAGCCCTTCTACAAGGGTCTTTTTGGCCGTTCCGCTTGGCCTTCAGGTGCAGTCGGGACCAAGGACTCAAGACTAACCACAGATCAGAGCATGTGTGGCAACAGCGCAGCTACGGTGGCCCACGAAAACGGCACCCAGGTGTTCTCTCCAGATCCCCATGACTTCCAGCTGCAAGAGCTCTGTCGTGGCAAGTGCGCAACTTCTTCGTGTGGCCTGAGAGAGCGTTTTCGCAGAAGCCGGTTCGCGTTCCTTGCCTAGGACGTACGAAAATAAACAGATTAACCCGAATAAAAGCCAATCTGCCATAAGGAGCCAGCTGACAACAACCAAAAAGTTAGCTTAGGTAAATACAGTTTGAACGGAAGGACCGCGGAACTTTGGATGGATGCCATCCAGAAGATGAGATGAGCAATCCTATTTCCGTAAATTCAGTGAAAAAGATGGAGGAAGAAGATGTTCTTCATAAAGATGCATCAGGAGGTTGGGTAAAGAAGGAATTTTTGGATGATGGGAATGCGAAATTTCGTAAACGCCTTGAGATTCCTTCCCCAGAGAGTCAGCGAGGAGATTCTCCAAGCTAGCTTCTTCAGGATTATGGAAGCTTTCTTATATTAAAAAATGAAGTTTTAGGCCAATTTCCTCGACTCTCAGAACAAACTTCTGACAAAAACGAACAGCAATGACCGCCCGCAAAACTAATGGCAGTCACTCCGTGACCCGGTTTCTTGGACTTTCTACTGGAAAGGCACAATTTGGACAGTATCGAGGAATAAGATTTACAAAATTCCAGTCATTTTTATACCAATTTTCTCGTGTCTCTAAACAAACTTCTGACAAAAACGAACAGTGGTGACCGCCCGCAAAACTAACTGCGGTCACTCTGCACACACCGGTTTCTCGGACTTTCTACTGGAAAGGCACAATTTGGACAGGATTGAGAAATTAAAAAGATTTACAAAATTCCAGTCATTTTTAGACCAATTTTCTCGTCTCTAAACAAACTTCTGACAAAAACGAACAGTGGTGACTGCCCGCAAAACTAACCGCAGCCACTCCGCAGACCCGGTTTTCTCAGTCTTTCTACCAGAAAAGCACAATTTGGACAGGATTGAGGAATTAAAAAGATGTACAAAATTCTAGTAATTTTTACACCAATTTACTCGTCTCTCAAAGCAAATTTCTGACAAAAAAACGAACAGCAATGACTAACCGCAAAACTAACCGCGGTCACTTCGCGTCCCGGTTCCTCGGACTTTCTACCGGAAAAGCACAATTTGGACAGGATTAAGGAATTAAAAAGATTTAAAGCAAATTTCTGACAAAAAAAAAACGAACAGCGATAACTACCCGCAAAACTAACTGCGGTCACTCTGCACACACCGGTTTCTCCGACTTTCTACCAGAAAGGCACAATTTGGACAGGATTGAGAAATTAAAAGAGATTTACAAAAATCCAGTAATTTTTACACAAATTTACTCGTCTCTCAAAGCAAATTTCTGACAAAAAAACGAACAGCGATGACCGCCCGCAAAACTAACCGCGGTAACTCCGCGCCCCGGTTTCTCGGACTTTCTACCAGAAAAGCACAATTTGGACAGGATTGAGGAATTAAAAAGATTTACAAAATTCTAGTAATTTTTACACTAATTTACTCGTCTCTCAAAGCAAATTTCTGACAAAAAACAAACAGCGAAGAACGACTGCCAAACTAACTGCGGTCACTCAGCACACCCCGGATAATCCAGACCCGGTTCCTCGGACTTTTCACCGCCAAGTCCCAGAAAGGCACAATTTGGACTGCAGGATTGAGGAATTAAAAGATTTACAAAACTCCAGGTTGATAGGAGTTAAGAAGATGAGAGAGAAAAGCTAGCCTGAGGAAGATCTTATTTTAGCTTCGACAGATAACGAACCGACTCCTGGATGAAGATGCTCCCGGAATAGATCCGGAGCATCTTCTTCCCAGCAGCCAAAAATCCAAATTTAGCTAAGAAACAAATCTTATAAAAAAAACAATCTGAAGAAAAAGCAGAAGCTAAATACCGCAAAATGACATCAGGAGATAAAAGAAAAGTGGCTTCGGATCATCTCAGGAGCGAAGACAGGGTTTCCCCAGAAATTTCCTGTTCAACTTCCCTGACTTTTCCAGGTTTTCTAAAAAATTTCCCTGAACCCTGATAATGTCAAAAATTGACATACAGTATTTTGAAAAATTGACACTGGAAAATATTTTTCATAAACTTACTAATGAAATTTCGAAAATTAAAATCTAAAACTTACAAATATTAAAAAAAAATTGAATAAATAAATTTTGAAAATTTCACCATTTTGTAATCGGAAAATGTAGAAAGTTTTGCACTTTTATCCTCGGAAAACGTGGACAATTTTGTAAATTTATCCTCAGAAACTGTTTGTAAATTTTGCTAATTTGTACTGGGAAAATGTAAAAATGTTTCCAAACGAGCCCAGTCTACGTTAGGGAAGTTATTCTTCCCTGACTTCTCCAGGTTTTCCAGGTCTGGGGGAACCCTGAATAATGTAGAAAGATGAAATTATACGAAATTTGAAATTTATAAAAAAAACACGTTAGATTAAATTACGAGCGAAGAGATTGGTCACGGATGTACGTATTATTTTAACAAAAATATAACATCATTTAATAATATTTTTTCAATTTTTTTATATTTTAGAAATAGTTGATAATATTGAAAAAATCTTAAGTGTATTGATAAGAATGAATAGCAAAATATTAAAAAAAATATATTGATAATATTGAAAAAAAAATATTGATAACATTAAAAAAAAATCAAATACAAATATTGATAATATCGAGAAAAATAAAATAAAATTGATAACATTAAAAAACAAAACTGAAAATTTGGATAAAATGACATCTTGAAAAACAAATTAACGTATTTCGCAAAATCAAAGCTGGAAAATATTTTGCAAAATGCTAATGATCATTTTCATGAACATTTTTTGAAAATTGTACAATTCTGTATTCAAAAAATGTAAAGTTTTGCAAATTTGTGCTCGGAAAACGTGGAAAATTGTGGAAATTTCGCCTGGGAAAACGTGGAAAATTTAGCAAATTTGACCTCGAAAAACGTGGAAAATTTTTGCAAATTTGTCTTCAAAAGAAGTAAAAAATTTTGCAAATTTGTCTTTAAAAAACGTGGGAAATTTTTCAAATTTGTCCTCGGAAAACGTGGACAATTTTGAAAATTTCTACTCGGAAAACGTGGAAAATTTTGTACATTTGTCCTCGGAAAACGCTAAAACATTTTACAAATTTTGACGTCGAAAAACGTAGAGAATTTCTGCAAATTAATCCTTAAAAAAAGTTGAAAATTTGCAAATTTGTCGTCAAAAACGTGGAAAATTTTTCATAATTTGTCCTCAAAAAACGTGGGAAAAGACGCAAATTTCTACTCAAAAAAATCGACCCTGAGCTAACCATTAAGAAGAATCACTAATGTTTCCAAACAAAGTCAATTTCCCTTACTTTTCCAGGTTTTCCAGGTCTGGGGATACAAGTAGTATCCCGAGATAGTATTTCACATTAACCCCCGAAAAAGACGTTGAAAGGCAGCCCTGCATATCACCTTTGTTCATAGAGTTTGCCATCTTTCCTTAGTCATCCCAAAAAACCCCTCATTTTCCCAAACTTTCAAAACCCGAATCATTTTCACGCTCCAATCTCTTAACTTCGCACATTCCCCGAACAAATTTTCCGCACCAAGGAGCCACCTGGACGGGGGTGAAAAAAAACAGCAACCTTGGCGCGATTTTTTATCAAGTTTCTCAAAAACCCCAAAATTGGCACCCCCCAAAAATAGCCCAGGAAGAGGATCCCCGACAACAAACCATTAAAGAGCCAGAGCAGCAGCTTTTCGGGGAGCTAGGTTGAAATTGACGTCGTCCTGACGTAAATCCTAGCCGGTTAGGATCGGGTTCGAACCCACGACCCCGGGGTGCAACGCACCTCTGTTTTACCTCACTCTTAAAGACCCCCCTCCCCCCATCCCCGTAAAACCCATTCCTCCATTTATGATTATTTATCTATTTCCAGAGGCTATTTTAGACACCGTTTAACAGAATATTATGACCGAGAAAAAAAGTCAAGCAGCGCCCCCTTTCGGTTATTCCCACTTCCTGTTCTCACAAATATTATTATCGTAATAACGACTCCAACATAGATCTAGGCTTAAAATCGATTATTTTAAAATTAAGGTATCACAAAGCTAGAATCAAGAACTAGGAATTGATAATTTCAAATTTCGTCCATTTTTTCCATCATTGGAAGTTTAAAACGAATTAAGCGACATCTCGTGGTTTGAATTTCTAGAAAATCAAGTTTTAAAAAATGGAATGTTTTCCTTCCACGAAACGGAATGATTTTGTTCCATGAAAAAAGAACGGTCTATCAGTTTTCCAGGTTTTCCAAGCCTCAGGATTCCCCCAAAAAATTTCATTTCCAATTTCCCTGACTTTTCCAGGTTTTCCAGGCCACAGGATTCCCCCCAAAAAATGTCATTTTCAACTTCCCTGACTTTTCCAGGTTTTAAAAAAATTTCCCTCACCGCAATGACAACGTGAAAAATAGACATATTTTCCAAAATTTGACACTAAAAAATATTTTTTTAAATTTACTAACGACCATTTTGAAAATTAACGTAGAAATATTTTTAAAAATTTTAAAAAATTGCGCTCGGAAAGAGTGGGAAATTTCGCAAATTTTTTCCTCGGAAAATGTGGAAAATTTGTACTCGGTAAACCTAGCAAATTTTGAAAATGTGTATTCGGAAAACGTGGAAAATTTTGCAAATTTGTACTCGGAAAACGTGGAAAATTTTTGCTAATCTGTACTCCGAAAATGTGGAAGAAATTTTCCAATTTCTAATCGGAAAATGGACCCTGAGCTAACCTTGTATAAATATTAATTTTGGATCGCCATGAGTGCGTTGAATTTCCCTGACTTTTTCAAAATAAACCACTCTTCCCTGACTTTTCCAGTCATTTTCAAGTTCCCTGACTTTTCCAGGTTTTCCAGGACTGGGGGAACCCTGTGACTTTTCTAGTCATTTTCAAGTTCCTTAATTTTCCAGGTTTTCCATGTCTGGGGGGAACCCTGGTAATTTATAAGTATAAGTTTAAAGTTTCGAAATTTGCGGCATTACGAGTCCCAATTAAAGTTTTGGCAAACATTTTGTTAAAACAACTTTCAACCTTGGCTCAAAACAGGATAAAAACAACGATTTAAAATTAGTGAAGGAAGGGTGAGAGTGCGAGGGAGAACTCGAGTACTGGCTTTACGAATCGTACTTTAGACCGGCATTTTTTTTCGGGATCGATGAAAGCGTTTCCAGGGTTCCCCCAGAAATTTCAATTTCAACTTCCCTGACTTTTCCAGGTTTGAAAAAAAATTTCCCTGACCTATGAC